>WOXC01008068.1:0-57282 GCA_011680675.1 Gymnobelideus leadbeateri | reverse complement strand
CTGCCTCAGAACTATGAGGAGTACACCATCTGTACAGCCACCACAAACTCTGCCACACTAGTACTCCTTACCTCAAGAGTACCACCCAATACTGTGAGCCATTTTCAGGCAAGTCAAATGAAGAGCAGTTACCCTCTGTATGGTTGCTTGGTCCCCCTACAAACTGTAGGCTGGGAGTTCAGCAGGCAGCATCTGAGCAGGGGTTAGACAATGTTCTCTCACCCAGTTCCAACAGAGTTCCCCACTGACCTTTTACTTTTTCTTTAGGGTTTATGGATTGAGAAGTCTGGAAACCACGACAGCTACCAATGAATCAGTCCCCTGAAGTCTGCTCACACCAGTACGTGCCACAGGTCAGGGCCCTGCTTCTCATGAAGGACTGAGTTCCTCTCCCAGCTCAGTCTGATAGACCCTTCCTATAGGCCTGCTAGTCTGCCTTCAGCAGGAGATTCGTTTCTCTCTGTCACTTTGTGGGTTTTGTATCTCTAAAATGTGTTTAGAGTCATTTTTACAGGTATTGGAGGTGGTTGGAATAGGAACTCAAGCAAGGTCCTACTTTTACTCCGCCATGTTGGTTCTGAACCCCAAAGTTTATGATTTTTCCAATGAAAAATTTCACATTTTTCTACTTTAAAATTTTGATTTTTTGCATTTTAATGTTTCAAAAATTCATTAGCTTGAACATACTCAATTTTAATTTTTAAAGCTCTGTTTTCTTTCTTCTTTTAAGCTTATACTTGAGCAATCATGTTAATCATAATTCCATATTAGTCATGTGGTAGAAAAAGAATCAGATCAAAAGACGAAAAACCACGAGAAAGAAATAAACAAAAAATGAAAAAAAAAGTATGCTTTAATCTGCATTTAGATTTTATACTTCTTTCTCTGGGTGTGGATATCCACACTTCACTCACCATCAGTTTATACATATATTTCAAGATTTTTCTGAAATCTGCCTGCTCATCATTTCCTATAGCACATTGCTTTATATTTATACACCACAGCTTATGAGGTCATTTCCCAATTGAAGGGCATCTCAACAATTTTCAGTTTTTGGGTAACACAAAAAAAACTACTATAAATATTTTTGTACCTGTGGGTCCTTTTCCCATTCTTCAATCTCTTTGGGATATAGATATGGTAATGGTATTGGTGGATTAAAGGGTATGCGCAGCCCTATACATCTTTCAGTATAGTTCCAAATTGTGCTTCCATGTATTTGGGTCAGTTTATATATATTTTTTACTTTATTAATTTGTTTGTTTATTTTTTGTTCACAAGATGATGATGTTTTTTTCAATTTTTCTCCCTCTCGCTTTCCCTCTCCTCCCCCCCCACCCCCATGGCAGCATGCAATCGAGTATAAGATATGCAAATACTTTTACATTAGACTACAGTCAGGTGGGATGAACAATGGGAAAGACAAAGCAAAAGCAATAAAAAAAGAAAGAGTGTGGGTGCTTTGCTTCAGTCTACATTAAAACTCCGTTCTCTCTACTTCTCTCTACATGAAAAAATCAAGTAATTAAGTGGCAACATGCCTAGGCAAATGAAACAAAATAAACAGAAAAAAATGCAAATGGAAGCTACTGACTTTATGAGAAATCAAGATGCTATTAAACAGATCCAAACAAATGAAAGAATATAAGGCAATGTGAAATATCTCGTGGGAAAAACCACTGACATGGGAAATCGATCCAGGAGAGATAATTTAAAAATTATTGACTACCTGAAGCCAAGATAAAAGAAAGAACCTAGAAATCGTCCTTCAAGAAATTGTCAAGGAAAATTGCTCTGATGTTTTAGACACAGAGGGGGAAATAGAGGTTGAAAGGATCCAGGGATAACCTCCTGAATAATATCCCAGAAGGAAAACTCCTAGGAATATTATAGCCAGCTTCCAGAATTCCCAGATCAAGGAGAAAATACTACAAGCAGCCAGGAAGAAACAATTTCAATATTGTGGAAACACAATCAGAAGAGCACAGGCCCTGGCAGCTTCTACATTGAGGGATCAAAGAGCATGGCATATGATATTCTGCAGGGCAAAGGACCTGGGATTAAAACCAAGAATCACTTATCCAGCAAAACTGAATATCTTGTTCAGGGGAAAATATGGTCAGTAAGTGCAATGGAGGAATTTCAAGCATTTTTGAGGAAAAAAAACAGAGTTGAATAGAAAATTTGACATTCAGATACAAGAAGCAAGAGATAATTGAGGAGGTAAATAGGAAAAAAAATCAAAAGGAACTTATCAAAGTTGAACTGTTTACATTCCTACATGGAAAAAACAATAACTATGACTGATGAAACCTTTCTTTGTATGACAAAAATTTAAGAAGGGTATAAGAGCATTTGAATACATATGTGAATGTGTGTATATATGTTTACAGGTATTCATGGATAGAGGGCACAGGTTGAATTTGGTGGGGAGGGATGCTATTTAAGGGGTGAAGTTAAGAGGTGAGAGGAATGTGTCAAGAGGAGATGGGGAGAGACAGATGGGGTTAAACTATCTCATGTAGAAGAGGCAAGGGGAAGTAGTTGCAGGGGAGGGGAAGAACAGGAAGGCAAAAAGACAAAACCATATTTTCATTGAATTTCACTCAGGGAGAAAGTTAAATACATGCTAAATGAGATATATCATCCTGCATGAGAGTAGGGGGGAGGAGTATGAGAGTGGGGATGATGGAGGGGAGGTCATGCTGGGGTGAGGGGATGTTGGAGGCACCTATTTTGAAGAGAGACAGGATCAAAGAAGGGAATGTACCAGGTGGGGTGGGATGGGTGGGGGGGGAATATAGTCAGTCTTTTACAATATATCTACTATGGTAATATTTTGCATAGCTATACATGTACAACACATACTGAATTGCTTATCTTTCCCGAGGGAGTGGGTGACAAGGAAGGAAGGGAATGGATCTGGAATTCGAAGTTTTAAAATTAAATGTTACAAATATATATATAAACACTATTATTAATACTATTTTGCATGTAATTGGGAGATAAGATGTGCAGGCATTGGGGCACAGATATTGACCTTGCCCTAATGGAAAAGTCAAAGGCGGTATGGGAGAAGATATGGGAGAGATCAGATTGGATGTGGGGAGATCTTGTGGGACTGCTATTCTGGGGTTGTGAGTTGGGGAAAAATGGAAAAAAATTGTAAATCAAAATCTGGCAGAAATGGATGATATAAACCAGAATTTAAGAAAGCATTTGTAAAAAAAATAGTTTTTCCAATGAAATATTTTACATTTTCTACTATTTTTTTCATTCTTTTGATTTTGTTTGACTGATTTTTCATGTCTCATATAGTAATTAACTTCCACTTAGAATTCTAATTTTTATTAACTCTTTTATTCAGTTAGATTTTCTTCTTTCTTTTACATTTGTTCAATATTTCTTTTAAAAGACTTGTTTTCTTCAATCAATTTTTGTGCATCCTCATCCAAGGTTTTGTCTATTTTTTATTATTGATACTCATCCATAACATTCATTTCTTTTTCCTAATTGCTCTTCTACCTCTCTTGATTTTTAAGATCTTTTTTTATCTCTTCCAAGAGATATTTTTGGGCTTGACACCAATTCATATTTTCCTTTGAGGCTTCACATATATGCATTTGTGTTTTGATCTTTCCTGTAGCCATAGTGGTTGTCTGTGATGGGTGTTCTCATCTGTTTCTTACTTATTTTTCATTCTATTTCCATGACTTTCAAATTGAGTTCTGCTCTTGTGTCATGGGGGATCATGACTTTCCACATTAGCATCTCAGATGCTTGTGGTTTGCCCACTGTACTGGGGGAGTTCTGGTATAATTACACTTGTTGTTATTGGTATACAGGGCTCACAATTTAACTTCTGTGATGAGACTGCAGATCTTAGGGCTATCCTGTCCTACCAGGAGCCAGGGGCTTCAATTTCTGATTTGTGCTGTGCCTAAGAGCCCCTTTTTGATTTCCCAAATAACATCTGCACTGGGCTATGGTATCTTTTTTTTTTAATAAATTTTTTTTATTTAAACAAATGTTTTATTAACTTCTGTTTTACATCATTCATTTCCGCCAGATTTTGAGTTACAATCATTTTGCCCCCATTATTCCCCTACCCAACCTCCCAGAATAGCAGTCCCACAAGATATCGCTTCCTCCAATCTGCTCTCTCCCATACCTTCTCCCATACCCCCATCGACTTTTCCATTAGAGGAAGATGAATCTTTGTGTCCCAATGCCTGCACATCTTATCTCCCAATTATAGGCAAAAGAGTATTAATGATAGTATTTATATATATTTGAAACATCTAATGTTACGACCTCGAATTTCAGATCCATTTCCTTCCTCCCTTGTCACCCATTCCTTCTTGGGAGATAAGTAATTCAGTATATGTTGTACATGTCTAGCTATGCAAAACATCATCATGGTAGATATATTGTACAAGGCTGCTTATAATTCCCTCCCACTCATCCCACCCCCCACCTGGTCCATTCCCTACAGATCCTGTCCCTTTTCTATAGTGGGTACTTCCAACCTCCCCTCACCCCAAGGATGCCCTCCCATCCATCATCCCTCCTCTCATCCCCCTTCCCCCTATCCTGCTGCAGGTTGAGATATCCCATTTAGTATGTATGTCATTTTCTCCCTGAACCAAATTCTATGTGAATGTGGTTTTGCCTTTTTAGCCTTCCTTATTCTCCCCCTCCTTTGCAACCACTTCCCCTTGCTTCTTCTACATGGGATAGTTTACCCTACCCTGTCTCTCCCCATCTCCTCTTGCCACTTTCCTCTCTCACCTCATAATTTCATCCCTTGAGTATTCTCCCTTCCCAACAAATTCAACCTATGCCCTCTATCCATATATAACTGTAACCATATACACACACATTCACATATGTATTCATATGACCACACCCCCTTCTTCCATTATTTTCATAGTGAGAAATATATCATCAGTCACAGATATTACTTTTCCATATAGGAATGTAAATAGTTCAACTTTGATAAGTTCCTTTTGATTTCTTTTCCCTGATTACCTTCTCAGGCATCTCTTACTTCTTGTGTCTGGATGTCAAATTTTCTATTCAACTCTGGTTTTTCCTCAAGAATGCTTGAAAGTCCTCTATTCCACTGAATGACCATATTTTCCCCTGAAACAAAATACTCAGTTTTGCTGGGTAGGTGACCCTTGCATTCATTCCCAGTTCTTTTGCCCTCTGGAAAATCATATTCCATGCCCTTCGATCCCTCAGTGTAGAAGCTGCCAGGTCCTGGGCTATTCTGATTGTGTTTCCACAATATTGAAATGGTTTCTTCCTGGCCGCTTGTAGTATTTTCTCCTTGATCTGGGGATTCTGGAACCTGGCTATAATATTTCTGGGAGTTTTCTTTTTGGGATCTTTTTCAGGAGGTGATCGGTGGATTCTTTCAACCTCTATTTTGCCCTCTGGATCTAAAACATCAGGGCAGTTTTCCTTGAGAATTTCTTGAAGGGTGATTTCTAGGTTCTTTCTTTGATCATGGCTTTCAGGTAGTCCAATAATTTTTAAATTGTCTCTCCTGGATCTATTTTCCAGGTCAGTGGTTTTTCCCATGAGATATTTCACATTGCCTTCTAATCTTTCGTTTGTTTGGATCTGCTTAACAGCATCTTGATTTCTCATAAAGTCATTAGCTTCCATTTGCTCCAGTCTAACTCTGAAGGAATGAATCTCCTCAGTGAACTTTTGAGATTCTTTTTCCATCTGGCAAATTCGACTTTTTAAGGCATTCTTCTCCTCATTGCCCTTTTGGGCCTCCTTTGCCATTTGAGCTAGTCTATTTTTTAAGGTGTTGTTTTCCTCAGTCAGGCTGTTGACCCTCATTTCATACTTTTCCTGCATCCTTCTCATTTCTCTTTCTAATTTTTCCTCCACTTCTCTTATTTTATTTTTAAAGTCCTTCTTAAGGTCCTCTATGGCCTGCAACCCACTCATGTTTCCCCCTGGGGCTTTTGGAGCAGGACTTCTGACCTCACAGTCCTTTCCCGCTCTATGCCCCCAAAATAGGAGTCTAGGGTTGCATTTTTCTGTTTCCTTTGCCTTGGCATGTTGACATTTAATTGCTTGACTTTTGGGCTTGTTGCCACACTATGGCTTTAAGGCCAGCTAGAGGAATTTTCGTCCCGAACGTGTGGGGGGCAACTTCCATTTCTGGCAAGCTGTAAACCCACCCACAACTTCCACCCTAGATCACAATCCAGATCCAGGGAGGTTAAAGCAAGAGCGATTACCCCCCAAGACTGATCGCTGGATCTCCCCATGATTTGTAGGCTGGGAGCCCGAGCTGCCTCTGAAAACTACAAAATGGTGTGTCGCCTCAGCAGCTTCTAGCCCCCAGGGGAGGGAGCTGACGCATTCCCCAAATACAGGTCCCAAAGTCCATAGGACACTAACCTCTTACTTTGTCCTAGGCATGTCTATGTTGATAATTCTGGAGTTGCCACCGCTCCTGGTGTTCTGGGGTTCCTCCAACTGGCTGCTGGCCCTGCCACGCTGGGGCTAAAACCTCGGCTCACGCGGACCTGGGCTTGGCTCGGCTCCTGCGCTCTGTGCTCTGCGCGCTGCCGGCTCCCAGACCGCTGCGTTGGTCCTTCCTGCAGGGCTGCTGGGCTGTCCTCAGCGGGAGGTTAGCTTCTCTGTGTCGTTCTGTGGGTGCTGGGGCTCCAGAAGTTGTTCACAGTCCTTTTTTACATAGTTTGTGGGGAATCTGGGGGCAGAGAGGCATGGACGAGCTGTTTCTACTCCACCATCTTGGCTCCGCCCCCCCATGGTATCTTTTTACCCTAGGGAAACATACCTTTCCTGAAGACCTTTTAAGTTATCTTTAGCTGAATACTTGCTCTTGGTCCACCTTTTTGTGGGTTCTGTTACTCCAGTATATGTTTAGAGCCTTTATTTAATGTTGTGTTTGTTTTTGTTTGTTTGTTTTTTGGTGGGCGATTGTGCTTAAGTGACTTATCCAAGGTCACACAGATACATTTTGTGTTAAGTGCCTGAGGCTGGTTAATATTGTTTCTGAGGGAAACTGGGGAGAGCTCAATCAACTTCTTGCTTTCTCTCCAGTATCTTGACTCCACCCAGAACTCTCTTTTTAATTGATTACCTCCTTTCACATTCATCCAATTACATATATATGTATATATGAAAGCAATTGGGGTTAAGTAACTTGCTCAAGGTTACACAGCTAGTCATTATTTATATGTGGGGGCTCATTTTCTGAGGCCGGATTCGATCTCGGGTCATCCCAACTCTGAGGCTGGTGCTCTTACTCACTGTGCCACCTAGCTGCCCCTCAATTATATTTTTAAGCAGTTATTTTCTTTGATAAAATTTTGTATAACTTTTCCTATTTTTGTGAATTTGTTTTTTTTTTTTTGTTTGCCAAACTGTTGACTCTTTTTTCATGATTCTTTTGTTTTACTTTCATTTCTTCTAATTTTTCAATTTACCTCATTTGCTTTTTTAAATCATTTTTTTAAGTTTCCTCAGTAGCTCTCTTAGGGGTCTGAGAACAAATTACATTTTCTTCAAGGCTTCATACATTGCCTTTTTGACACTGTTGTGCCTTCTAATTTTGTGCCTTGATACTCCCTGTCACCATAATAACCTTCTCTAGTAAATTTCCTTTTTGTGCTTATTTTTTCTGCATATTTTGTGAATTGGTATTCTTCAGTGAGATTTGGCTCTGTTTCTGCATGGTTCTGGATTGCACTAGAGAAAGGTCCTTGCTGCTACCTGTCCCATGTGTGGGACTTTGCTGTTGTTGGGTTACTATGAAGGCAAAGCCTGTCTATTGGCTGACACTGTGTGTTCTCATTACTGCTCAGTAATGTGGGTGAATCCTTGCTGCCTATGCTAGAGCTTGGGAACATTACTTGGAAAACATCTCTCTCCTTTAAATTGCAGGTATTCATTTATATATTATGCATACAAAATTTAGCAGAAAATTCAATGACGGTGGTGACTTTCACTCTCAAATTTTGTGGAAAAAGATGACATTTTATTGTACGTACAAGCAGTTTCTACTCTTGACAGGCTGAGGGTAGCAATTTCAGTAAATCAAAGAAAAATTTAATGATTGTAACCAACAGAGAAAATTTGTTAACATAATTGAATGATAGTTTTTAGAGGTTCATGGGAACATCTTATCCTTCAAACCAGTAGACAAATTTGATGATTTCCAATATTCTGAGGTCTTACACAATTATGCCCATTAGGGGTTAGAATGCTACTACTATAAAATGGAAGAAGAGTACTAGTTACAGATCATAAATCATTTGCAATTGGCTGTACCATTTTCATTTCACAGATGATAAGTAAGAAAAAAAGAGAGTCAGAGACAGACAGAGAGACAGACAGAGACAGACAGAGGCAGAGAAAGGCACAGATCAACAGAGAGAGGACAAGTGGACAAACAGACACAGAGATAGATATTATCTAGTGCTAATTTGAAACACAGTCCTATGGAAAATTAATAGATTAAATTTTCATAATATTTCAAAGTTTGAGAATAACTAAATAATACATTATCATTTGACCCTTTTAAACTACTAAAATATATAAGTACTCTAGGCATTATCACCTATATTTTACTGAAGAAAAAAAAAAGTAACTCACAGGAAAAAAAATACCACCAAAGATTTTAAAGAAAAAATCCTTATCAGTAATTATATTTTGGTATATAAAAATCTGTATGTATTTATTTATGAATTATATGAATGGATTGTACAAATATAATAAAGCATAAAATATAATTTTTAGGGGGCGGAGGCAAGATGGCGGAGTAGAAACAGCTCGTCCAAGCCACTCTGCCCCCAGATTCCCCCCAAACTATGTAAAAGGGGACGCTGAACAACTTCTGGAGGCCCAGCACCCACAGAACACTACAGAGAAGCTAACCTCCCACTGAGGACAGCCCAGCAGCACTGCAGGAAGGACCAGTGCAGCACTCTCAGAGCTGGCAGCGCGCAGAGCGCGGGGAGCCGAGATGAACCCAGGTCTGCATGAGCCAAGGTTTTAGCCCCAGGGCGGCAGGGCCAGCAGCCGGCTGGAGGAACCCCAGAACACCAGGAGTTGTGGTGACTCCAGAATTATCAACATAGACATGCCTAGGACAAAGTAAGAGGTTAGTGTCCTATGGTCTTTGGGACTGGTATTTGGGGAATGCGTCGGCTCCCTCCCCTGGGGGCTAGGAGCCAGTGAGGAGACACCCCACTTTGTAGTTTTCAGAGTCAGCTCCAGCTCCCAGCCTGCAAATTGTAGGGAGATCCAGCTATCAGTCGGGGGGGGGGGGGCGGGGCGGGGTAATCACTTTTGCTTTAACCTGCCTGGATCTGGATTGTGATCTAGGGTGGAAGTCGTGGGTGGGTTTACAGCTTGCCAGAAACGGAAGTTGAACCCACACGTTCAGGATGGAAATTCCTCTAGCTGGCCTTAAAGCCACAGTGTGGCAACAAGCCCAAAAGTCAAGCAATTAAGTGGCAACATGCCAAGGCAAAGGACACAGAAAAATGCAACCCTAGACTCCTATTTTGGGGGCATAGAGAGGGAAAAGGACTGTGAGGTCAGAAGTCCTGCTCCAAAAGCCCAAGGGGAAAACATGAGTGGGTTGCAGGCCATAGAGGACCTTAAGAAGGACTTTAAAAATCAAATAAGAGAAGTGGAGGAAAAATTGGAAAGAGAAATGAGAATGATGCAGGAAACGTATGAAATGAGGGTCAACAGCCTGACTGAGGAAAACACCACCTTAAAAAATAGACTAACTCAAATGGCAAAGGAGGCCCAGAAGGGCAATGAGGAGAAGAATGCCTTAAAAAGTCGAATTTGCCAGATGGAAAAAGAATCTCAAAAGTTCACTGAGGAGATTCATTCCTTCAGAGTTAGACTGGAGCAAATGGAAGCTAATGACTTAATGAGAAATCAAGATGCTGTTAAGCAGATCCAAACAAATGAAAGATTAGAAGGCAATGTGAAATATCTCATGGGAAAAACCACTGACCTGGAAAATAGATCCAGGAGAGACAATTTAAAAATTATTGGACTACCTGAAAGCCATGATCAAAGAAAGAACCTAGAAATCACCCTTCAAGAAATTCTCAAGGAAAACTGCCCTGATGTTTTAGATCCAGAGGGCAAAATAGAGGTTGAAAGAATCCACAGATCACCTCCTGAAAAAGATCCCAAAAAGAAAACTCCCAGGAATATTATAGCCAGTTTCCAGAATCCCCAGATCAAGGAGAAAATACTCCAAGCTGCAAGGAAGAAACAATTTCAATATTGTGGAAACACAATCAGAATAGCCCAGGACCTGGCAGCTTCTACACTGAGGGATCGAAGGGCATGGAATATGATATTCCAGAGGGCAAAAGAACTGGGAATGAACCCAAGGGTCTCCTACCCAGCAAAACTGAGTTTTTTTGTTTCAGGGGAAAATATGGTCATTCAGTGGAATAGAGGACTTTCAAGCATTCTAGAGGAAAAACAAAAAAAAAAAAAAAAAACAGAAATGAATAGAAAATTTGACATCCAGACACAAGATGCAAGAGATGCCTGAGAAGGCAATCAGGGAAAAGAAATCAAAAGGAACTTATCAAAGTTGAACTATTTACATTCCTATATGGAAAAGCAATAACGGTGACTGATGAAATCTTTCTCAGTATGAAAATAATGGAAGAAGGGAGTGTGGTCATATGAATACATATGTGAATGTGTGTGTATATGGTTACAGCTATATGGATAGAGGGCATAGGTTGAATTTGTTGGGAAGGGAGAATACTCAAGGGATGAAATTATTAGGTGAGAGAGGAAAGTGGCAAGAGGAGATGGGGAGAGATAGGGTAGGGTAAACTGTCCCATGTAGAAGAAGCAAGGGGAAGTGGTTGCAAGGGAGGGGGAGAATAGGAAAGCTAAAAAGGCAAAACCACATTCACATTGAATTTGGTTCAGGGAGAGAATGACATACATACTAAATGGGATATCTCAACCTGCAGCAGGATAGGGGGAAGGAGGATGAGAGGAGGGATGATGGATGGGAGGGCATCCTTGGGGTGAGGGGAGGTTGGAAGTACCCACTATAAAAGAGGGACAGGATCATGTAGGGAATGGACCAGGTGGGGTGTGGAATGAGTGGGAGGGTATTATAAGCATCCTTGTACAATATATCTACTATAATAATGTTTTGCAAAGCTAGACATGTACAACATATACTGAATTGCTTGTGTCCCAAGAGGGAATGGGTGACAAGGGAGGAAGGAAATGGATCTGAAATTCCACGTCGTAACATTAAATGTTTGAAATATATATAAATACTATTATTAATACTCTTTTGCTTGTAATAGGGAGATAAGATGTGCAGGCATTGGGGCACAAAGACTCACCTTCCTCTAATGGAAAAGTCGATGGGGGTATGGGAGAAGGTATGGGAGAGAGCAGATTGGAGGAAGCGATATCTTGTGGGACTGCTATTCTGGGAGGTGGGTAGGGGAATAACGGGGGGAAAATGATTGTAACTCAAAATCTGGAGGAAATGAATGATGTAAAACAGAAGTTAATAAAGGATTTGTTTAAAAAGTATATAATTTTCATAAGAAATAAAAATAAAATTTAATAAGGATTTTTATTTTATTTCAATGATTTCAGAAGATTTTTGCTCTCAGGGAAATATATAGAACTTAGATTAAGTTCTTCAGTTCCTCTTCCTTCCTTTATCTGATCCCTTCTTTGTAGAAAATTCTGGTGTGTTTATTCCTTCAGTGTTTGATACTCTAGCATTATTTTTCTTTCTTTATCAAATGCTTTACTAACTTCTAGTTTACATCATTCATGACTGCAAGATTCTGTGTTACAAATGTTTTTCTCCATTTTCCCCTACCCACAACCCCAAAATATGCCACTGGTTATCCCTCTCCAGTTGGCTTTCTCCCATATGTTGCCTCATCCACCCTCTGATTTTCCAGCAGGGCACTGGTGGATCTCTATGCCCCAGTGTCTGTATATCTTATTTCCAAGTTGCATGTAAGTAATATTAATAAGAATCTATATATATATATATATATATATATATATAGAGAGAGAGAGAGAGAGAGAGAGAGAGAGAGAGAGAGAGAGACATTTGATGATTTTAAAACTTTGAATTCACGATTCATACCATTCCTCCCCTGTCACCCACCCCTACTATGAAGATAAGGAATTCAATATAGATTGCACATGTGTAGTTATGGAAAACATTTCCATAGTGGATATATTGTACCAGACTGAATATATTTCCCTCCCTGCTATCCCACCTCCACTTGTTCTATTCTCTACTTTGATCCTTTCCCTTTTCAAAAGTGGGTGCTTCCAACTTTCCTCCCCCCCCAGCCTGGCCTCCTTTCCATCACCCCCCTCTGATCCCCTTCCCCTCCACTCTCCTGTAGGATTAGATACCATATTTAGTGAGTATGTCATTCTCTCCCTAAGCCAAATTCAATGAGAATAAGGGTTACCTCCAGAATATCATACTCCAAGCCTTTTGATCCCTTAGTATAGAAGCTGCCAGGTCTAGTGTTATCCTGATTGTGTTTCCATAGCATTCAATTTTTTTCTTTCTGACTCTTTTCAATATTTTCTTCTTTATCTGGGTACTCTGGGACTCAGCCATAATATTTCTAGTTTTCTTTTTGGGATCTTTTTCAGGAGGTTATTGGTGATTTCTTTCAATCTCTACTTTGTCCTCTGGTTCTAAAACATTGAGGAAATTTTCTTCGAGTACTTCTTGAAAGATGATGTGTAGGTTCATATTTTCATCATGGTTTTCAGGTAGTTCAATAATATTTCATTTTTCTCTCCTAGATCTATTTTCCAGGTCAATGGTTTTCATGTTGCATTCCATTTATTCATTTGTTTGGATCTTTTTAGTAGTATCTTGATTTCTCATAAAGTTTTTAGCTTCCGTTTGCTCCAATCTAATTCTGAAGGAATGATTCTCTGCAGTGAGCTTTTCATATTCTTTTTCCATCTGGCAAATTCAGCTTTTTAAAACATTCTCCTCCTCATTGGTTTTTTGAGCCTCTTTTGCCATTTCAGTTAGTGTATTTTTAAAGTGTTATTTTCTTCAGTTAAGTTATTGACTCTCATTTCATAATTTTCTTACATCATTCTCATTTTTCTTCCCAATTTTTCCTTCACTTCTCTTATTTGGTTTTCAAAGTCCTTTTTTAAGCTCCTCTATAGCCTGTAACCTTCTCATATTTTTCTTGGAAGCTTTTGGAGCAGGAGTTCTGACTTTGCTGTCTTCCTCCTGTCCCTTGCTTTGTTCTTTTTGTCCCCAAAACGGGAATAAAGTTGGATTGCTCTGCTCGCTTTGCTTCCTTTGCTTCCTTATGTTACCACTCAGTTCCTTAACTTTTGGGCTTTTTGCCACAGTAGGACTCTGATACCAGACAGGTGAGTTTTGTTCCAATTACTGGGGTTTTTGCCTCTGCTGGAGCTGTTAGTTGGGTGCCCTCTCTGAGCCTCTACACACTCTGACAAGCTGGTCATGCACCCAAGGACCTTCACCCTAGACTACAATCCAGATCCAAACAGGTTAAAGTATGAGTGTTTATCCCTCAGACTGGTGGCTTGATCCCCCTACAATCTGCCATCCAGGAGCTGAAGCTGCCACATGGCAATGGCTTCAGTGCAGTGGTGCCTCTGCAGCTTCTTCTTCCAGGTTGTAAAGTCCAGACCATGCTCTGGACCTCCTGTATCCCAAAGTCAACACTGCAGTAACCTCTTATGTTGTCCTTAACATGTATGTGTTGATAATTCGGGAAACTGCCACAGCTGCTGGTGATCAGAAGTCATTCCAGCCAGTGGCTGGTTTTGGCTGCCCTGAAGCTAAAACCCTGGGAAAGCATGGGGCTGGTTTTGGCTCCCAAAGTGCTATGTTGTCCCCTTCCTGCCAGCCTGCTGGACTGTCTTCAGTCGGAGGTTAGCTTCTCTCTGTTATTTTGTGGGTTCTATAGCTCTAAAGTTTTTATAGAGTCATTTTTTTTTTTTTGCTTTTTGGAGGGCAATTGGGGTTAAGTAGCTTGCCCAAGGTCACATGGCTAGGTTTTTTGTTTGTGTGTGCATTGTGTCTGAGGCCGGATCCGAACTCAGGTACTTCTGACTCCAGGGCCTACGCTCTACTCACTGTGCCACCTAGCCACCCCTAGAGTCATTTTTTTTTTTACTTGCATTGGACGAGGTGGGAGCTGGAGCAAAGTGGAAGTCTTATTTCTACTCAGCCATCTTGACACTCTCATCTTGTTTTCTTCCCTTTACAGTCTTAAGTCCTTTGCTGAATCAAGTGTATCCTTGTCTTGACATTTATTTTTTGGAAATCTTCAATTTTCAGAATCCTGAGAGTCAAGATGTCAGAGTAAGTAGTAAATCACTGTAGCTCTCCCATAGTTTCTGCCAAACAAGCATAAACTAATACTAGAGGAACTGAAGGAGGCTAGGGTATAGTGGAAAATAATTGTGAAACAGGTTTTGCACTCCTTTATACCCCCATATAACTTACATATTCCCCATTTAAATTCCATTCTTCTTTATCTGCTCCTTTGTATTATTTAATTTCCTTACATTTTATTCCAAGGTTTCAATAGAAATAAGAAAATAAGTATTGGCTCATCTATACCAAATAAAATAAAATAAAATAAACAAACACATTGACAGATAAATCCATGAATTGATGAATAAATATATGAATGAATAAATGACCATTCTATATCAATCCATTTTTCCAACAACCTTTGGTCTAGGTAATATATAATAAGTGAGAATCAGGTGAGAATGTGGATTCACTGGCATAAATACTTTATCATTCCTTGGAGAAGAAACCAGATAAAATTGAAGTGTTATCTTCCTAAGCAAAAAATTATGCATAACAATTTATATTCTATTTCATGTTACTGTTTGCTTAATTTTAAATGTTTTAATTAATACTTTTGTATATAAATATGCCTTCCTGTAAAATACCATTTGAGATATTACCCTTCTAAAAGAATGTTGGTAGGTTTTGTTGTATATTTTTCCTCACCTCTTTGCCTTTCTCTCTTTGGACAATTGTTTTACTTCAAATTTATGAATCTATAAAAGCAAATATTCAACTATTTACATGAAAAATACAGATAAGGTTCTCAGAGATATTTGATAATAGTAATGAAAATATCACCTTCAAAATTTTGTTACTAGTTATTTAGCATATTAGCGATATTTCAAAAATTATTTTTTCACATGATTTGGAGAAATAATTTCGTTTTCAATGGCATCATTTATAGTTGAATTTAAAACAAAGAACAAATACAAGGAAGGAAAGAATTGCAAAAACACAACCAATGACTACCTTTAAATTATAGACTGGAGACAATAAAATGCAAAGTCACATAACATTTAGATGACAACAATACTTCATTGATGCTATCAGAATGAAGAGATAAGGCTAAAATTCTTTCCTTAGAGGCTTTCTTAACCAATTACCCCTTTAGAATCAGGCATATTTGAACACATGGAAGACCCAGGAGTCCTCTTGACAATGAGTAAAGGAGTCTTGCTTGCATGAATCATAAATGCAAACGATAATAAAAATCATATTAATGTGAGTATAGATCAAATACTACTTACAATTCATTCCAAAGAGCTCTTCAAACTCCTAATAGATACAAAAAATATGGTACATTGAGTATTATATTACTGCAGTGCCATAAATAGATATGTGTTCATATGTGCATATTTACATATAAATGCACATAAATAACTTAATTGTTATGATATTTTAATTGAAACTATTTTGTTTATTTAAAGTAAAAAATTAACTATGACTATTATTGTCACTATTATGAAATGCATAATTAAAAAATTGAAAGAATGTAGAGGCACACTTTTGAAGTACATCCAAGGAGTATAAAAAATGAATACCTTAAAATCCGAAATTAATAACATTCTTTTTTTACTTTACTGACATGGAGACAGTGAGATTTTTGTGAAATCTATAAAATCAAGCAACATTATCCTTTAAGAATTTCAGGATTTAGAAATCCTATAACAGTGTTTCCACCACTCAATTGTGTTCTCTTCCAGTAATGACACTAAAACAGCAGACACCATTCTAAACAGTGCATTTGCTTTCATAGTATAGATGGCAGTGCACAAGATAATTACAATAATTGGTAGATTAATTCTAGGTTTAAAAATAACAAAAAAGTTAACATTTAGGTCATTTCCCCTTAAATATTGTTTTACAAATAGCACTAATTAGTAGCCTTAGATTATTTTACTTTTTATTCCTAATTTTTAAATAAACAATCATATTAGTATCATTGTGCAGAACATCGTCCAAAATTTATCACTTTATTAAAATGATTCAGGTGTTTATGCAGTATTGAAATATGGATAATGACTTGAACATGCCACTGAAATGATCATCTGTTCCCAATTAATACTGATGTATTGCCGTTGTGAGGACTTTTAATGATCACATTACTGGGAAATTATTGCTGCTCATACAATTTGTCCTTATAATCATGTATTTATCATAGATACAAAAGACAAGGCCCCCAAGAGTCCTATTAAGATCCTTATACTACTGATTCCTAATTGGTACAGAAGACAGTTTTTACAATTTGTTCTGAAAGAGCAAATGGATTTTCATCAACAGAAGTATCATTTTAAATTACAAAATATATATTGTGCATAGATACCCTTTGTGGGACTCTCATATAAATAAAACTCTCTCTTTTTTTAAGGGCACAAAATCAAGTTATTGCCAAAAAGGGAGAAGAAAGAAACCTCTTTAATGGAAATAGTATATTAGTATGTCATACACCTAACATTGTACAATACAATTAAA
The DNA here is from genome assembly GCA_011680675.1 of Gymnobelideus leadbeateri. Lineage (NCBI taxonomy): Eukaryota > Metazoa > Chordata > Mammalia > Diprotodontia > Petauridae > Gymnobelideus > Gymnobelideus leadbeateri. The sequence goes on along the minus strand of WOXC01008068.1, from coordinate 40,391 downwards.
ATCAAATACTTAAATCAAATAAATACATTCTCAAACACCTACTATGTGCTAGACATTATTTTAGTTGCTGAATTTTAATTAGAATCAGAATGATAAATTCCTGCAATTGCTGGTTGAAACAATGGCATATATGCATAAGTTTAATTTATCAGAATTTTAATTATTTTACTCAGAAGAAAAGCAAAACTTATTAAAGTCAATAAGCATTTAAGTACCTACTAAGTGCCAGCCATTATACTAAGTGCTGATATTGTAAAGGCAAAATGTCAGTCCCTGATTTCAAGGACCTCATAATCTGATGGGAGAGACAGCATGAAACATTTATGTACAGACAATATACGCAGGATAAACTGGGAAATTCTTGGGGATGGCAACAAATCATACACAACACACACAACACACCCATACATAGAGCACACACACACACATATATACATACACACATATATAAACATACATAAACACAAACACATATGCACACACATATACACACTATGTGTGTGTGTGTTTGTATTTGTTTTATTCAACCTTCTCATGCTTTTCTCCCTTGCCCACATCCAATTGAGATCACAAGAAAAAACAAATAATTGATATAAATGTCCAAATTGGCCACACTGAAAAATAAATATTGTCACATTCTACATTCTGTCTGCTTTACTCTTCTGTCAATATATGGGTAGCATGTTATCCTCTGGAAACTTATTTAGTCATTACTTTGAAGAGAGTTCATCAAAATAGTATCCTATCATATATATATATATATACACACATACATGTATACCATAATCTGATGAACCATTCAACCATTCCCTAATTTATAGGCATTCCCTCGGATTCCCAGTCATTGACACTACTAAAAGTGGCATAAATATTTTTGTGTGCCCCCAAAATTTGCTTTCTTTATGACTACTTGTCCCCATAATATCCCCTTCTTTTAGGTCCACCTCTCTTTTTCTTCCCTTTCCCTCCTGTATCCTTGTTGAATGAAATGCATTTTTATACCCACTCAATTTTATGCATGAGTATATATTCTTCATTTTCTGACTAGTTCAGATGATAAGTTTCAGATGTCAGCTACGTCCCTCAATCTCCTCCTTTTGTTTGTATAAATGTGTAATTAGGCACCTTGATTATATAAGACTTGTTTCAATCTTCCTTTCCTTTCTCTCTCACACTCCAATTATTACTCTCACCCTCTTGATTCTTTTATTAAGATCATTGATGTATTACACAAGCATTCCCAGGCCTTATTTATTTGGACAACTTCTATGAACCCTGATAGCAATTAGGCCAAAGGGGACACAAATCATCAACTCATATAATAATCAATTAGTTTAATCCTTTATCATTGTTCATTTATGCTTACCTTTTTTATGCTTCTCTTACCTCCTGTGTTTGAACTTCAACGTTTCTCCACAGCTCTGGTGTTTGAATCAGGAACATTTGCAAGCCCTTTATTTCATTAAATATAGATTCTCCCATCCCACCTCAATAGCATCATAATGAGTTTCCTGAGTAAGGCAGTACAATGAATGTGTATTGCTTTTCCTAAAATTATTAAGTAATTGATAAAAATATTTTATTTTACTATTTATATCCAACGTGTGTATATTTCAATTCTAGACAAATGGTATTATTAAAGGAACACACGAACGCACGTGCACACACACACACGCACACACACACAGACACTAATTCCTAGAGGAGAAAATACGTGGGCTTGATGATGTTTATATCTAGACTCTGTATTTCTCATTTCACTAATGTCAATAATAATTTATTTATCAAAATGTGGTCTTCAATTTCAGCTCAAAGATGTATAAGCTCCAACAGAGATGATACAAGAGCTCTAGGTGTGATCAGTAAATCCTGCTCTACAAAATGAACTTCCTCATGTAGTATCTTTGCCTGAATGATTCTGCAAACACGTTACTACTTGGTTTTGTCTCACAATCTATGCTTTCACTAGAAAATGAAATGTTTATGTTGTTCCTGGGTATAGTTTTATTACAGTGACCCTAATTCAGGATATACTTGCATGTGACTGTAAAATCCATGTAATCTACCTTGGTAAATACATAATCTATATGCATTTGTATCTATAGAATAATAAATTCTTTTTCCAAAGTAATAAAATCTCTATCACATATTTACTAGTGAAACTTATAAAGATTCAAAACCTCCTTTGCATGCAAATAATTTCTTTTTAGTGTCTTTGTCTCTCTGATTCTTTTTCATTTTTAAAATGAACTCAATCATCAGTTTACATAAACATTTTATCATGAAAGGAACAAAAAATTATATTTGAGAATCACTATTATGCACAATTTGTTTCTTTTAAAAGTGTATATTGAATTTACCATAGCAGCAATAAACTGTGCAGTCACTAATTTATTCATTACTATATGCCAAGCACTGTACAAAGTGCTGGATACAAAGGAAAGAAGAAATAAAAGTACTCTTTTGAGTGAAGCTTACACTATAAAAAGGGAAAGGACTATTAAATAACTAAATAATTACAAGATGTATATAGAGGATAAAGAAAGTATTCTTTTTGCATTTCTGTCACCACCCAAACACTCTCTGTTCCCACTTTAGCCTCACCCCTTTCCTAGAAACCATTGCTTATACCAAACAAGAATATTTAAACAATGATAAGCACATTAACCATGTCTGAAAATGAATATATAGCTCTGCACCTCTAGGTGGGAGAAACGCTTCGTCATTAGTCTTTGAAGGTCCCAGTTGATTATTATATTTATAAAAGTTCTGAAGATTTTAGATGTTGTTTTCTATTACCTTATTGTGATTACGATGTCGACTGATTTTTTTCACATTATTATGCATAAATTAAGACAAATCTTCACAGGTTTCTCTGAAAGCCATTATCAATTATTGCAAAGCAATACTTCAATGTATCTATTTTACAGAATATGTTCAACCATTTTACAATTGACAGATATCCACTTTCTCTTACTTTCCCACAATGAAATTTCTATTACAAGTAACTGCTCTGTTTAGATTATTCTTCCTACGTCTACCTTCTTTGAGGTATCTGTCTGTGGAAGTGAAATTTGATTAAAGGAGATGAATTGTCTAGTGACTTTTTAGATAAAGTTGCAAATTACAAATATTACAATTACAACCATTACAAATTATATTTAGATGAATTCATACCTTCAATTGTGTATCAATTTTTCTGTGTTTCCACAGACAGTCTGCGATTAGCCTTTGTGTTTTTGTTTGTTTGTTTGTTTTTTGGCCATCTTTGACAATTGGAGGCATGTGAGAGAAAGTTTCAGAGATTTTGGATGTTTTATGTGCATTTGTCTTAACACTGATATGTGCAGAATTTTTCATGTAGTCCTTGATAACATATTTGTTCTTTCAAACACATAGACTATTAGATTACATGTTTGATTTGATATTTTTGTTTGTTTTTTTTTTTAAGGTTTTGAGCACTGACTTTTTGGGGAATAGTTGTTTTAATTCCTATGTATCTTTATAAATGATATTTATCAGAGTAATTTGTTGCCAATTTTTACCCAATTAATTTCTTCTAATTCTGACTAAATTTACATTATTTTGCCTAAACTTTTAAATTTTAAATAAACACAATTGTCAGTTATCTTTGATAATCATCTTTAAATGTTAGTTAAGAATTCTTGTGAAAGGCATCTCTATTCTTTTCTAATTTGCTTTATCATATGAACTTTTATATTTAGGAAGTATGTATATTTGGTGCTTCTTGTGACATATAATATGAGATGTCAGTTCAAACTGATTTTTGCTTTTCATCTTTACCAGAAGGTATTATTTAAAAAGAGTTCTTGGGGGCAGAGCTGAGATGGTGGAGTAAAAGCAGGGAATTTGTTGAGGTCTCCCCCAAGTCCTCCAAATACCTCTTAAAATGACTCTAAGCAATTTCTAGAGCAGCAGAATTCACAAAATGACAGAGTGAAAAAAATATCTAGGCCAAGACATCCTGGAAGGTCATCAGCAAGGGTATATTGCACTGGGCTGGGAGGAAAACAAAGCCCTATGTGGACCATGCTGGCACAGACAGGGCCAGAACAAGCCCAGGGTACTGAATTGCTGACAACTGAGGTGGTTTTCAAACTTCTCAACCCATAAATGCCGAGGACTTCATGGAAGGTGAGTAGAGGAGCTCGGTGGGACCAGGGTGAAAGAGGAGGAAAGTCATGCCCCAGCCCCAGGGCAATGGTGTCAGCCTCAGCAGTGGTGGGTGGGAAGGAAAGAAGGGAGGTAATTTGGACTCAATGTTTAAAAAAAAAAACAAATATTAAAAAATGTTTTTACATGCAACTGGGAAATAAGACATACAGACAACAGGGTATAGAAATCTATCTTTTCTTGTAAGAAAGTAATGGGGAAGGGAATAGGGTGGAGTGAGAGAAGAAAGGGAAGACTAGGGGAAGGGGTAATCAGAGGCATATGAGAAATGAAGAAGCTTCAAGTAATATGTTTACTGTCTATCTCCTCTAATTTATGGATCTTTTTTCATTACTTTGATCTTTTGTCCCTACAAATGAATTATTATTTTTTCTTTATATAAGGCTACCCATCACTAGTTTGAATCATGTGGAACTAAATTTATGAATTAATTTATGGATGATTGTCATGTTTATCATATTAGTTCAATCTAGCCAAGAATAATTGTTATCACTCCAATTATTTGCCTTCCTTTATTTCTCTAAGTAGCATTTTGAAATTGTTTTCCTGTAAGTCCCATGTGTGTCTTAGTAGATGAACTTCCAGGTATTTCACACCACACACACACACACACACACACACACACACACTATCTACACCCGCAAAACAATGCATGCATGTGTTATTTTAATTGGAATTTATTGGGGGATTTACTTCCAATACTGGTGACAATAAATATATTTAGCTTGTTCAGTTAGAGAAAACTTCTAATATTTCTCTATTACAGATAATGTTACTCTTGGCTTGGGGTAGATATTTTTAACTATAAAATTAAGGTCAAGGAATATAGAGTAAAGAGCCTTTGAGTTTCAATAGAAAAATAAAAACAATTTTAATTTTACTATATGCTACAGATCACCTGTATAGAAGAAGCAATGGGATGTATAGCTTGGAAAATATATCTCTACCTGAAGTAAAATCATGGAGATTGGGATGATAGGGAAAATAAAAAATCCAGTCATTTGTTGTAAACTTTCTATACAAAAAGTAAACTGTTAACTTATAACATGTTTTTATGGTAATTTTATCCTTCAAAAGTTAGAGAAAATAGAAAAAGGTTCTGTTACTACTGACCTCATTGTCAGCAAATAAGATGATATTGTATGCTGAAATAGAATTCACAATAATGTGAGGGGGCAAATGATTAAGTACTCTGCCATAGAACTTATAATAAGAGAAAGGCAAGTATTTCTGAAATGCACTCTTTTTTATGAAACAGATTTTAAAGTCTCTGTAGGAAAAATTCATCAAATCCAATTGGTAATGTCTTTCCAATGAATGTCAGTTCAAAAATGATGGAAAATTTGAAAGAAAATGGGACAAGTACATCAATGATGCCTCAAATAAGGAGAGAGTATGCTATATATTTCAGGAAAAGCTTATGCAAAGAAAAGGAGAACAGAGATATAATAGAAAGGAAATAGCAAATAGTCTATTTTGGAAGGAAGTTCAAGCTCATGAATTGTAGCATTGTTAATTCAGTCTGGAAAAAATAGGTTCAGGTCAAATTTGGAAGTACTATAAATGCCTAAAATGTTTGATAAGAGAGATAAAAAAACATAGCCAACTCATTGAATGAAATAATTTGTATAAAAATTGACAAACTAGGAAAATGGGCTAAATGATATAAGATTTAATTGTGGTAAGTAAAAATTTTATGACTGGGTTAAAAATAGATTTTACCAAGCATAAAAATGTAACTAGATAACATTTCCCATTAAAAAAGGAGTATTAATGTAAGGAAAATACATATATTGATACATTCAGTAGAGTGACAAATGAAGCAAGTTATTGATAACCTACAGTATATTAAGAAGGACATGCTTTCCAGCAGTGAGCATTCTATTACACTCTACCCTGATCAGACAAAGATTGGAATAAAGAACTGTATTCTCTGCCCTCACCTTTTAGTGCAATAATGAAATTGCTTCTGTGTCCATATGGGACTGAAAAACTCTTGGAACCCCTAGCCCTGGACCTATTTGTAGAGATTGATCTCAGTCCTGGGAGATCTTAAGCTATCCAAAGAGACTTCAGGCTCTTTCTGTTTGATTGATTGAGATAATCATAAAAAATTTGCCCAGGGTCACAGAGCTAGTAAATATGTGAGGACAGATCCTCCTAACTGTGGAGCTTTATTCTATCCACTCTGCCACAAATGTGCTGCCTCTTCTTTCCTTCCTTCCTTCCTTCCTTCCTTCCTTCCTTCCTTCCTTCCTTCCTTCCTTCCTTCCTTCCTTCCTCTCTCTCGATCTCTCTCTCCTTCTTCCCTTTTCTCCCTCTCTTCCTTCCTTCCCTTCTTTTATATCAAATTTTATGACTCTTTACCGCTCTACCCTGGGGCCCGGGGAGGAATTACTTGAAACTTATGTTTACTTCCTGTCTAGTGTACCTTCAAAAGGTATTTAATATTCATTGGAGATTGACTATTGGGCAGTTATTTCTCCCACTATTAAGAAAGGCAGACTCTCAAACCCACTAAAACCAGGACTTGTGGCTTGTTGTTAAAAAAGAACCTTGCCTGGAGATGTTTACTCTTCAAAAGGACCGGACTTCTTCCTGGGATTTTTGTTTGTCCTAAGATGCTATTTTAACTCTTTTGCGGGGGAAAACCTTGAGAGCTTGGAATTTTCTCATTGACTCTGTCATCTTCCCAGAATCCTCTCCCAAGCATTCATTTTTTTTGTTTGTTTTCTCAAAGTTATACAAGATTTTGAGTTCTACATTTTTCTCCCTTCCTCTCCTCTCCTGTTATGTAAATGATAGGCCCTTTGATAGCGGTTATAGATGTGCTATCATGTAAAGCATGTTAGTCACGGTTTTGAAAGAAGAAAAATATTGAAAAGAAAAAAAAACACAAAAAAGAATAAGGTAAGTTATTGAAATATGCTCTGGTTGGCATTGAGTCCATCAGTTCTTTTCTCCATGTGGATAGCATTTTCCTTCATGAATTTTTTGTATTTGTCTTGGACCATTGGGATACAGGGAAAAGCTGAGTCATTCATAACTGATCATCACACAATGATGCTGACACTGTGTACAATGTTTTTCTGGTACTGCTCATTTCACTTTGCATGTATATATACAATTCTAGACCTGCACATCTTGGCTGTACATAGGGGCCAAAATTAAACTATACTAAACTTCTTTGGGTTGCAGATAGGTTTGTAGTGTCTCATTTTCCCAGTAAAATTCTAATTAGTGATTAAATTATTTTGCAAATGAACCATATTAAAAAGGGAAATTTCAATTATATGTGTAATTGCCTTGCTAAATTTTCACCAAAATTTTGCATTGATATTCATTAGGGATATTGGTCCATAATTTTCTTTCTCTGTTTTGGCTCTACGTGGTTTAGGAATCAGTACCTTATTTATGCCATAAAAGGAGTTTGGTAGGACTCCTTTTTCACCTAATTTTCCGCAGAGTCTATATAGTATTGAGATGAATTTTCCTTTTCCTTTTCTTTTTCTTGTTTTAGTTTATTTTTAGTTTTTAAAAATTTATTTATTTTTAGTTGTAAACATTCATTTCCACAAGATTCTGAGTTACACATTTTCTCCCTGTCTTTCTCCTATCCTCACCACAAAATATCGATCCTACTGAATACCCCTTTTCCCACTTTGCTCTCTTATATACTCCCCCGTTTCCCCCTCTGACTTTCTAGTAGGGAAAAATGGATTTCTATGCCCAGTGAATGTGTATCTTATTCCCCAGTTACATGAAAAATGATTTTTTTTACATTTGTTTTGAAAACTTGATTCTGAGATTCATTCCCTTCTTCCCTTGTCACCCACCCCTACAGGAAAGATAAATGATTCAATATAGGTTGTATATGTGTAGTTATGCAAAACATTTCCATAGTAGATATATTGTAAAAGACTAACTATATTTCCCTTTATTCTATTCCACCCCCCACGTATTCTATTTTCTACTTTGACTCTGTCCATTTTCAAAAGTGGGTGCTTCTAACTACCCTCCCCACCAATCTGCCATCCCTCCTATCATCCCACCTCTTATCGCTTTCCCCCCTACTTTCCTGTAGAGTAATATACACAATTGAGTGTAGATGTTATTCCATACTTAAGGCAAATTCAATGAGAATAAGTTTTACCCATTCTCTTTTGCCTTCCTGTTCTTCCCCTCCATTGTAACAATATTCTCTTCCCTCTTTTATATGACAATTTACTCTATTCTATCTCACCCTATCTCTTTCTCTCATTATATTCCTCTCTCACCTCTTAATTTTATTTTTTTTAGATATCATCACTTTCATTTCAAATGATCCTGTTCCCTCTGTGTTTGTGTACATGTACACATATATACACATACTCACATACATGTTCATACATATGTGTATATGTATACACCCTCCTATGTAAACATATAAATGCATGTGTACATACATATATACATACATATATGTATATATATATATATATTTTTCCCCTTCAACTGTCCTCTTACTGAGAAAAGTCTCATGACTTACAATGATCATTTTTTTCAGACAGCATACATTCTTTTTTTTTTTATAAAATACTTTATTAACTTCTAGCTTACATCGTTCATTTCCACAAGATTTTGAGTTACAAATTTTCTCCTGATGATTTCCTTACCCAAGATTCCAAAATAGCAATCCCAAGGGATATCCCCTCCTCCAATCTGCTCTCTCCCATATCTTCTCCCATACTCCCTCCAACTTTGCAGTAGGGCATGGTGGATATCTATGGCCCAGTGCCTGTACAGCTTATTTCCAAGTTACATGTAAAATAATATGGATTATATATATATATATATATATATATATATATAATATTTGATTTTAAAAGTTTGAATTCAAGATTTAATCCCTTCGTCCCTTGTCACACACCTTTACTGGGAAGATAATTCAATATAGGTTGTAAATGTAAATACAAAACATTTCCATAGTAAATATATGGTAAAAGTATTAAAAGTATAAAAAGATGTATTGTGTATATATATATATATATATATATATATATATATATATATATATATTTCCCTCCTTCCTAGCACACCTCCCACTTGTTCTACTCTCAACTTTAATCATGTCCCTTTTGAAAAGTGGGTGTTTCCAACTTCCCTTTTGCCCGGCCTTCCCTCCAATCCATCATCCCCCCCTCTCATTGCCTTTCCCCCTAACTCCTGTATGGTGAGATACTCTATTTAGTGTGTGTGTCATTCCCTCATGAAGTGAAATTCAATAATAATAAGGTTAACCTGTTCCCTTTTGACTTCTTCTTGCCCTGCATTGTAACCGTTTTCCCTTACCTTTTCTATATGAGATAGTTTACCCCAATCTGTCTTTCCCCATCACCTCTCATTATATTCCTCTCTCACCTCTTAAATTCCCCTGTTAAGTATCATCCCTTCCCATTAAACTGGTTCTGTGCAATATATTTAGGTATACCTGTACACACACACACACACACAAACCCACACACACACACACACACACAGACACATATATATATATATATATGTATGTATATATATATATGTGTGTGTGTGTGTATACACACATTAACATATGTATTCATAGGCCCAAGTACCCTCTTATATAGACATATATATGTGTGTTTGTATACATGCATACATGCATACATACATATACACACACAAACACATACACACTTCTATTCCCTTCAATAATTCTCATTCTGAGAAAAAGATTCATAAGTTATAATTATCATTTTTCATGTAGGAATATAAATAATTCCACTTTGATAAGTTCTTTACAGTTTCTTTTCCCTGTTTACCTTCTCATGCTTCTCTTTCTTCTTGTATTTGAATGTAAAATGTTCTGTTAAACTCTGTTTTTTTCCTCAAGAATGCTTGAATGTCCTCTAATTCACTGAATAACCATATTACTTATATATGTCATTCTGTCCCTGAAACAAATTCAATGACAATAAGGTTTTGCCTTTTTGTCTCCCTGTTCTTCCCCTCCATTGCAACCATTTTCCCTTGCCTCTTATATATGAGATAGTTTTCCCCATTCAGTCTCTCCCCATCACCTGTCATTATATTCCTCTCTCACACCGTACTTTCACCTTTTAAGTATCATACTTTCCTATTAAATTAGTACTTTGCCCTCCATCTATGTATGCCTGTAAACATGTATACACACATTAACATATGTATTCATATGCCCATGTACCCTTCTTCAAATATTTTCCTACTGAGAAAAGATTCATCAGTTACAATTAATATTTTTTCTATGTGGAAATGTAAATAGTTCAAATTGGATAACTTCATTATGATTTCTTTTCCCTGTTTACCTTCTCAATCTTCTATTGCTTCTTCTGTCTGAATGTCAAATTTTTTTATTCAACTATTTTTTTTTCATCGAGAACGCTTGAAAGTCCTCTATTCCACTGAATGACCAAATTTTCCCCTGAAACATGATACACAGTTTTGCTGATTAGGTGATTCTTGGTTATAATCCCAGATTTGTTAACCTCCAGAATGTCATATTCCAAGCCCTTTAATCCCACAGTGTAGAAACTGCCAGATGCTGTGTTATCCAGATTATGTATTCACAATATTCAAATTGTATCTTCCTGGATTCTTGTGATATTTTTTCATTGATCTTGGAATTCTGGAACTTGGCTGCAATATTTCTATGAGTTTCCTTTTCAACCTCTCTTTTGCCCTCTGGGTCTAAAATATCAGGGAAATTTTCCTTGAGAGTTTCTTTTTTTTTTAACAAAAGTTTTATTAACTTCTGGTTTACATCATTTGTTTCCACCAGATTTTGAGTTACAATTATTTCCCCATTTTTTCCCTACCCACCACCCCAGAATAGCAGTCCCACTAGATATCCCCTCATCCAATCTGCTCTCTCTCATATCTTCTCCAATTCCCCCTTGGACTTTGCAATTAGGCAATGTGAATCTCTGAGCCCCAAAGCCTAAACATCTCATCTCCCAATTACATGCAAAATAATATTAATAATAGTATTGATATATATTTGAAACATTTAAATTTAGGACTTTGAATTTCAGATCCATTCCCTTCCTCCCTTGTCACAAACTCCCTCTGGGAAGATAAGCAATGCAGTATGTGTTACACATGTATAGCTATGCAAAACATTACCATAGTAGATATATTGTAAAAGACTGCTTATATTTCCCTCCCACCCACCCCACCCCCCATCTGGTTCATTCCCTAATTTGATCCTGTCCCTTTTCAAAGGTGGTTACTTCCAACCTCCCCTCCCCCTGGAATACCTTCCGCTCCATCCCCCTTGCCCCTGCTCTCCTGCAGGATACCCTCCCCTCCATCATCCCCCCTGTCATCTCCCTTCCCTCTACTCTCCTGCAGGGTGAGATATCCCATTTAACATGTATGTGATTCTCTCCCTCAGCCAAATTCAATGAGAATAAGGTTTTGCCTTTTTGTCTTCTTGTTCTTCCCTTCCCCTACAACTACTTTCCCTTGCCTCTTCTATATGAGATAGTTTACCCTACCCTACCTCTCCCCATCTTCTCTTATCACTTTCCTCTAACACCTCTTAACTTCACCCCTTAAGTATCATCCCTTCCCACCAAATTCAACCTGTGCCCTCTATCCATGTATACCTGGAAACATATATACACACATTCACATAAGTATTCATATGTCCATATACACTTATTCAATTATTTTCCATAACGAGAAAGGTTTCACCAGACACAGGTATTGTTTTTCCATTTAGGAATGCAAATAGTTCAACTTTGATAAGTTCCTTTTGATTTCTTTTCCTTGATTACCTTCTCAAGCATCTCTTGCTTCTAGTGTCTGGATGTTAAATTTTCTATTAAACTCATCGAGAATGCTTGAAAGTCTTCTATTCCACTGAATGACCATATTTTCCCTTGAAACAACATACTCAGTTTTGCTGTGTAGGTGACCCTTGTGTACAGTCCCAGCACTTTTGCCCTCTGGAATATCATATTCCATGCCCTTTGATCCCTCAGTGTAGAAGCTGCCAGGTCCTGGGCTATTCTGATTGTGTTTCCACAATATTGAAATTGCTTCTTCCTGGCTGATTGTAGTATTTTCTCCTTGATCTGGGAGATCTGGAACCTGGCTATAATATTCCTGTGAGTTTTATTTTTGGGATCTTTTTCAGGAGGTGATCTGTGTATTCTTTCAACCTCTATTTTGCCCTCTGGATGTAAAACATCAGGGCAATTTTCCTTGAGAATTTCTTGAAGGGTGATTTCTAGGTTCTTTCTTTGATCATGTCTTTTGGGTAGTCCAATAATTTTTAAATTGTCTCTCCTGGATCTATTTTCCAGGTCAGTGGTTTTTCCCATGAGATATTTCACATTGCCTTCTAATCTTTCATTTGTTTGGATCTGCTTAACAGCATCTTGATTTTCATGTTAGCTTCCATTTGCTCCAGTCTAACTCTGAAGGAATGAATCTCCTCAGTGAACTTTTGAGATTCTTTTTCCATATGGCAAATTCGACTTTTTAAGGCATTCTTCTCCTCATTGCCCTTTTGGGCCTCCTTTGCCATTTGAGTTAGTCTATTTTTGAAGGTGTTGTTTTCCTCATTCAGGCTGTTGACGCTCATTTAATACTTTTCCTGCATCCTTCTCATTTCTCTTTCCAATTTTTCCTCCACTTCTCTTATTTGATTTTTAATGACCTACTTAAGGTCCTATATGGCCAGCAACCCGCTCATGTTTTCCCCTGGGGCTTTTGGAGCAGGGCTTCTGACCTCACAGTCCTTTTCCCACACTATGCCCCCAAAATAGGAGTCTAGGGTTGCATTTTTCTGTGTCCTTTGCCTTGGCATGTTGCCACTTAATTGCTTGACTTTTGGGCTTCTTGCCACACTATGGCTTTAAGGCCAGATAGAGGAATTTTCATCCTGAACGTGTTGGGGGCAACTTCCATTTCTGGCAAGCTGTAAACCCTCCCACAACTTCCACCCCAGATCACAATCCAGATCCAGGGAGGTTAAAGCAAGAGGGATTACACCCCAAGACTGATCGCTGGATCTCCCTACTGTTCGCAAGCCAGGAACTGGAGCTGCCTCTGAAAACTACAAAATGGCGTGTCTCCTCAATGGCTTCTAGCCCCCAGGGGAAGAAGCCGACGCATTCCCCAAATACTTGTCCCAAATTCCATAGGACACTAACCTCTTACTTTGTCCTAAGCATGTCTATGTTGATAATTCTGGAGTCGCCACAGCTGCTGGTGTTCTGGGGTCTCTCCAGCTTGCTGCTCGCCTTGCCGCCCTGGGACTAAAACCTCGGCTCATGGTGACCTGGGTTCTGCCCTCCTTGGTTCCCCACACGCTCTGCACTGCCGGCTCCCAGAGTGCTGTGCTGGTCCTTCCTGCAGGGCTGCTTGGCTGTCCTCATTGGGAGGATAGCTTCTCTGTGTCGTTCTGTGGGTGCAGGGGCTCCAGAGGTTGTTCAGAGTCCCCTTTTACATAGTTTGGGGTCAATCTGGGGGAAGAGTGGCTTGGATGAGCTGTTTCTACTCCACCATCTTGGCTCCGCCCCCAGTCCAATAATTTTAAAATTATCTCTCCTGGATCTATTTTCCAGGTCACTGGCTTTTCCCATGAGTTATTTCCCGTTGCCTTCTTTTCTTTCATTTGTTTGGATCTGTTTAACAGTATCTTGATTTCTCATAAAGTCACTAGCTTCCATTTGCTCCAGTCTAACTCTGAAGGAATGAATCTCCTCAGTGACATTTTGAGATTCTTTTTCCATCTGGCAATTTTGGCTTTTTTATTCATTCTTCTCCTCATTGTCTTGTTGAGACTCTTTTGCCATTTGACTTAGTCTATTTTTAAGGTATTATTTTCTTCAGTCAGGCTATTGTCTCTCATTTCATAATTTTCTTGCATAATTTTCATTTCTCTTCCCAATTTTTTCTTCACTTCTCTTTTTTGCTTCTTAAGGTCCTCTATGGCCTGTAACCAGCTCATATTTTTCTTTGAAGCTTGTGGTACAGAAGTTCTGACTTCACTCTCTTCCATCAGTTCCATGCTTTGATTCTTTTTTGTCAACAAAGTAAGAGTGCAAAGTTAGAGTACACTGTTTATTTTGCTTCATTTGCCTACTCTGTTGCCACCCATTCCCTTGACCCCTCGGCTTTTTGCCACAGTTGGACTCTGCCACCAGACTGGGGAGCTTCATCCCAAGTACTGGAGCTTTCTCACCTGCTGGAGGTATTATTTGTGTGCCCTCTCTGAAGCCCCCACATGCTCTTGTAAGCTGCTTCCACACCCCAGGACCTCTGCCTTAGACTTTATTCCAGGTCCAAGCAGGGTAAAGCAAGAGTGATTACCCCTCAGACTGGTGGCTTGGTTCCCCTAGACTCTGCAGGTCAGTAGCTGAAGCTGCCACATAGCTTGTTCTTTCTATCTGTGTTTTGATAATTCTGGAAACACCACAGCTGCTGGTGCTCTGGAGTCCATCCAGCTATTGGTTCCTCAGGCCCGCTTTCAGGCTAAAACCTCCAGCCTTGGCTGGGCTTGGCTCTTAGACCACTGCGCTGACCAACTCTTGATGGCCTGCTGGGCTATCTTCACAGGAGTTTAGCTTCTTTGTGTCATTTTTTGAGTTCTGTACCTCCAAAGTTTGTTTAGAGTCCCCTTTTACATGAATTGGACGTGCTGGGATCAGTTTTCAAATGAAATAAAGCTATCTATAGCAACGTTAAATTGCTGGAGTAATGCAAAGTAAAACAATTCTGCGGTATTTTCTCATACCTATTAGATTATTTAATAGGAGAGTAAAGGTACATGACAAATGTTGGAGGGGATGTAGGTAAATGAGACAGTAATTCACTGTTGGAAATATTTGTGAACTGATTCAACCATTAAGTAGAACAATTTCAAGCTATGCTCAAAGGTCTATAAAATCTTACCTATCCTTCCACCTATCAATAGTCCAACTTGTCTTGTATCCCAAAGGACATGAAAAACAAAACTGGGTAAACTACATATATGTATAAAATATTTATAGAAGCTTTTTTCTGAGAGCAAAGAATGAGAATTGATGTTTTGCTCATCAATTCAGGAATGACTGAACAAATTGTATTGGTAATTCTTATTAAATACAATTGTACTATAAGAAAAGAACAGGATTCTCTCAGAAAAAATGTAGAAAGATTTGCATAGACTGATGCAGTGTGAAATTTATTGTTGGCTAAGTGATAGTACTATTGTAATATGATCAGTTGGGAATGATTTACCTATTCTCAAATAATATAATGATTTCAATATAATGATCCACTATCACTCTGTTGAGCATGTGATAAAAAGTGAAATCCATCCCCAGAGACAGAACTGATGTCTGAATACAGGTAGAAGTATATTTTTTTATTTTATTTTTCTTGAGTTTTTTATATGTTTCCTTTCACAACATAACTATTATGGATAGGTTTTGCATTATTACACACACATAATCTACATAGTATTGCTTGCCTTCTCAATGGGAGAAGGGAAGACAGAAAGAAGAAAATTTGGAACTCAAAATTTTTAAAATTAATATTAATCTAGTTTTTACATACAAATCAATAAAAATAAAATGAATAAAGAATTATAATGTTATATTACTTGTTGCATGTATACTTAGTATTAATATTGCTTCATTATCTAACTTTAATAAAGGTGGAATTTCCTTCCTCATGTCTTTTTTTTTAATAATAGTATTTATATATATATATTTGAAACATTTAATGTTACGACCTCGAATTTCAGATCCATTTCCTTCCTCCCTTGTCACCCATTCCTTCTTGGGAGATAAGTAATTCAGTATATGTTGTACATGTCTAGCTATGCAAAACATCATCATGGTAGATATATTGTACAAGGCTGCTTATAATTCCCTCCCACTCATCCCACCCCCCACCTGGTCCATTCCCTACATGATCCTGTCCCTCTTCTATAGTGGGTACTTCCAACCTCCCCTCACCCCAAGGATGCCCTCCCTTCCATCATCCCTCCTCTCATCCCCCTTCCCCCTATCCTGCTGCAGGTTGAGATATCCCATTTAGTATGTATGTCATTTTCTCCCTGAACCAAATTCAATGTGAATGTGGTTTTGCCTTTTTAGCCTTCCTTATTCTCCCCCTCCTTTGCAACCACTTCCCCTTGCTTCTTCTACATGGGATAGTTTACCCTACCCTGTCTCTCCCCATCTCCTCTTGCCACTTTCCTCTCTCACCTCATAATTTCATCCCTTGAGTATTCTCCCTTCCCAACAAATTCAACCTATGCCCTCTATCCATATATAACTGTAACCATATACACACACATTCACATATGTATTCATATGACCACACACCCTTCTTCCATTATTTTCATAGTGAGAAAGATATCATCAGTCACAGTTATTGCTTTTCCATATAGGAATGTAAATAGTTCAACTTTGATAAGTTCCTTTTGATTTCTTTTCCCTGATTACCTTCTCAGGCATCTCTTCCTTCTTGTGTCTGGATGTCAAATTTTCTATTCAACTCTGGTTTTTTCCTCAAGAATGCTTGAAAGTCCTCTATTCCACTGAATGACCATATTTTCCCCTGAAACAAAATACTCAGTTTTGCTGGGTAGGTGACCCTTGGGTTCATTCCCAGTTCTTTTGCCCTCTGGAATATCATATTCCATGCCCTTCGATCCCTCAGTGTAGAAGCTGCCAGGTCCTGGGCTATTCTGATTGTGTTTCCACAATATTGAAATTGTTTCTTCCTGGCTGCTTGTAGTATTTTCTCCTTGATCTGGGGATTCTGGAACCTGGCTATAATATTTCTGGGAGTTTTCTTTTTGGGATCTTTTTCAGGAGGTGATCGGTGGATTCTTTCAACATCTATTTTGCCCTCTGGATCTAAAACATCAGGGCAGTTTTCCTTGAGAATTTCTTGAAGGGTGATTTCTAGGTTCTTTCTTTGATCATGGCTTTCAGGTAGTCCAATAATTTTTAAATTGTCTCTCCTGGATCTATTTTCCAGGTCAGTGGTTTTTCCCATGAGATATTTCACATTGCCTTCTAATCTTTCATTTGTTTGGATCTGCTTAACAGCATCTTGATTTCTCATAAAGTCACTAGCTTCCATTTGCTCCAGTCTAACTCTGAAGGAATGAATCTCCTCAGTGAACTTTTGAGATTCTTTTTCCATCTGGCAAATTCGACTTTTTAAGGCATTCTTCTCCTCATTGCCCTTTTGGGCCTCCTTTGCCATTTGAGTTAGTCTATTTTTTAAGGTGTTGTTTTCCTCAGTCAGGCTGTTGACCCTCATTTCATACTTTTCCTGCATCCTTCTCATTTCTCTTTCCAATTTTTCCTCCACTTCTCTTATTTGATTTTTAAAGTCCTTCTTAAGGTCCTCTATGGCCTGCAACCCACTCATGTTTTCCCCTGGGGCTTTTGGAGCAGGACTTCTGACCTCACAGTCCTTTTCCTGCTCTATGCCCCCAAAATAGGAGTCTAGGGTTGCATTTTTCTGTTTCCTTTGCCTTGGCATGTTGCCACTTAATTGCTTGACTTTTGGGCTTGTTGCCACACTATGGCTTTAAGGCCAGATAGAGGAATTTTCGTCCCGAACGTGTGGGGGCAACTTCCGTTTTCTGGCAAGCTGTAAACCCACCCACGACTTCCACCCTAGATCACAATCCAGATCCAGGGAGGTTAAAGCAAGGCCCCAAGACTGATCGCTGGATCTCCCCACGATTTGTAGGCTGGGAGCCAGAAATGCCTCTGAAAACTACAAAATGGCATGTCTCCTCAGCGGCTTCTAGCCCCCAGGGGAGGGAGCTGACGCATTCCCCAAATACAGGTCCCAAAGTCCATAGGACACTAACCTCTTACTTTGTCCTAGACAAGTCTATGTTTATAATTCTGGAGTTGCCACAGCTCCTGGTGTTCTGGGGTTCCTCCAGCTGGCTCCTGGCCCTGCCACCCTGAGGCTAAAACCTCGGCTCACGCGGACCTGGGCTCGGCTCGGCTCCTGCGCTCTGTGCTCTGCCAGACTGCTGCTCTGGTCCTTCCTGCAGGGCTGCTGGGCTGTCCTCAGCGGGAGGTTAGCTTCTATGTGTCGTTCTGTGGGTGCTGGGGCTCCAGAAGTTGTTCAGAGTCCTTTTTAACATAGTTTGTGGGGAATCTCCCTCATGTCTTTTAAACAGGTCTATTTTTTTACTTTTACTTTGTCTGGGATCAGGATTGTTACCTCTGCCTTCACTTTTTTACATCAGTTGAATTTTAATTTATTCTGATCCAGTCCCTCACTTTCACTCTGTCTCTCTGCTTCAAATGTGTTTCTTCCAAATGATACATTGTGCAATTCTGGCCTTTGATTTACTATACCATCCATTTCCTTTTTATGGGGGAGTCCATCCCATTCACATTCTCAATTGTGATTAATAAATATTTATTTCTTTCCATCCTATTTTACCTGTGTGTCCTCTCTCACCCTTTCCCTCCACACCAGTGTTTTTCTTCTGTCTAAAACCTCCCCTGATCTCCCCTCTCTTCCTTCTTTCTCCTTTACCCCCTTTACTTAATCTCCTCTCTCCCTACTTTCCTGTCAGATAAGACAGAATTCTATATTCAACTGGTTACATATATTGTTCCCTCTTTGAGTTAATACTTTTGAGAGTAAAATTCAAGGAATACCCATCAGCTTCCATCCCATCTTCACTTCCACTGTCATAGGTTTCCATGTGAAATAATTTATCCCATTCTACCTCTCCCTTCCTTCTGCATCAACTGTTCTCCTCTTTCTCATTCCTTATTATTTTGTCATTACCTCTTATTCAGTATATACCTATACCCTCTTTCTAAGTATGTTGCTTCTTGTTGTAGTATTCATTACATATTTTTTTTTATTTTTTGCTTTTTGGAGGAGAGTTGGGGTTAAGTAACTTTTCTAAGGTCACACGGCTAGGTTTTTTTGTTTATGTGTGCGTTAAGTGTCTTAGGCCGGATCTGAACTCAGGTCCTTCTGACTCCAGGGCCGACGCTCTAATCACTGTGCCACCTAGCCGCCCCAATTACAAATTTTTTAAAGAATTCTAAGTATCATCTCCCCACATAGGGACACAAATCATTTAACAGTATTGAGTGCCTTAAGTGTTCTTTTACCTTTTTATCTGTGTATACTTATCTTGATTCTTGATATTGGAGATCAAATTTTTGGTTTAATTCTGGTCTTCTTATAAAAGCTTAAAAGCCTTCTGTGTCATTGAATGACCATTTCCCCCTTTGATGTTTTAATGTTTAATTTTGCTAGGTAAATTATTATTAGTTGTAGTCCATATTGTTTTGCCTTCCAGAATATCATATTGAATTAACTCTTATCTTTTAATGTTGAAGGTCCTGTGTGATATTTGTGACTCCCCAGCATTTGAATGTTTCTTTCTGGTCAATTGTAATATTTATTTCCATTGACCTCATATTCCTGAAATTTGACTATAGCATGACTTGGAGATTTTATTTTTGTATCTCTTTCCTGTGGTAATAATTGGATTCTTTCAATACCTATCTGCCTTCTGGTTCTATTACATTAGGTAGTCTTTCTTGATTATTTCTTGAAATATACCTTCTAGGTCTGCCTATTGATTCTGGCTTTCAGGTAATCCAATGATTCTGACATTATCTTTCCTAGTTCTATTTTCCAGGTAAATCATTTTTCACATGGGTGTATTTTGCATTTTCTTTATGTTTTTTTCAAGTTTTTTTTTACTGATTTTTATTGTCTCATAGAGTCATTAGCTTCTACTTGCCTAATTATAACTTTTACAATGTTGTTTTCCTCAAATAACTTTTGTACTTTCTCTTCAATTTGGAAAATTGTACTCTTTTTTGGAGTTGTTTTCTTCAGTGGATTTTTGTATCTCCTTTTCTCTTTGACCATTTCTACATTTTAAGTAGATATTATCTTTTTCCAAGCTGGTGACTGATTTTTTAATAATTCTTTTGCATCACTCTCATTTCATTTCCAAATTTTTCTTTTACCTCTCTTAAATGATTTTTATGTTCCCTTTTGAGCTTTTCCATGAATTCTTTCTGGCTTAAGATCACTTTCCATTTTTCTTTGAGGATTTGCCTATAGGTGTTTTTTTTTAATTTGTTGTCCTCTTCTGAGTTTGTCCCTTGGTCTTCCATGTCACCATAATAACTTTTTTTCTGGTCAGATTCTAATTTTATAGTTTTTTCCCCTTTTATGGCCCTTTTCATTTCTTTTTAATTTGATCCCTGTTCGTAGTTTGGATGGGGCACTGGCTTAAGCTTCTTGTGCCAGGTGCTGTTATCCCTGATTGTTTAGCTGTTGCTGCACTGATATTACTCTGAGCCCACTTAGGACCCTCATGCCTGGCTCTGTGCTGATGGGTTGGTGCTGCTGAGGCCATAAGGGTCTTATCTGATGCTGAGCTAGGGGTATTAGTTGTGGTGTCTTATGTGTGCTAGGAATTCTGGGTTGTTTCTGCATTTTCCTTTGGCTACACTGAAGCACCTGGTGATCTGACAGCCAGCAGGTGCCTCTTAGCTTAGGCACCCATAGAGCTGATATTTTATTTGTCTGCCTGGGGTTAACCTGAAGAGTATGGAGTATGGAACCTCTGGAGGTTTCCTCATTGTCTGGGACTGTGTTGAATTCTTCTACTCGTTGAGGGCTACATTGAAAAGGACATTGTTATTCTCAGAGTTAGTGTGCCCATTTTCCTGGCTATTATGAGGCATATGGGGAGTCCTGGTATTGGTATTTGCCTACTTTACTGCACTCTGTCTTAGGATCCCCCATTGGTTTGCTAAGGAGGGCTTGAAGTTAACTTGTTGGGATGCTTCCTGTCCTGGACTGTGCTCTCCTTTTACTTAAGTGAGAGAAAATTTCTGAACAATCTTCCAAGTTTCTTGAACTCAAAGATTGCTTGTGTCAACTTTTTGAGGGTTTTGCTAGTCCACCATTTATTATGGGATGCTATTTTGTGGTTGTTTGCGGTGAATATTAAGGAGTTATATTGATTTACTAGTTTCCTGCCATTTTGGCTCCCAGACGTCTTCTTAATTTCTACATATCTTTGGTCCAGAAATGCCACTACTAGGTCTGTATATCAATGAGATTATAAAAGGGGGAAAGAACCCACATGCATGAAAACATTTATAGCAGCTCTTTTCGTGGTGGCAAAGAATTGGAAATTGAGGGATACCCATAATTTGCGGAATGACTGAACCAGGTTTGGAATATGAATGTCATAGAATATGCTTTCACAATAAGAAATGATGAGCAGGATAGTTTCAGAAAATCTTGAAAGACTTACATAAACTGATGCTTAGTGAAGTGAGCAGAATGAAGAAAACATTATATACAGTAAGAGCAACATTGTCCAATGATCAATTGTGATAGATTTAACTCTTATTAACAATACAACAGTCCAAGACAATTACAAAAAAACAAAACAAAACAAAACAAAACAACAACAAAAAACATAATGGAAAATGCTATCCACATCCAGAGAAAGAACTATAGAGTCTGAATGAAGACCCAAGCAGACTATTTTCATTTTTTTGTTTTTTTCTCTCATGGATTTACCTCTTGTTCTATATCTTTTTTTATATAACACGAGTAATATGGAAACATGCTTAACATGACTGTACATGTAAAACCTATGTAAGATAGCTTTCTCTCTTTAGGTGCAGGGAAAGAGAAAATTTGGAACCCAAAACCTTATAAAAATAAATGTTGAAAACTATCTTTAAAATATTAGAAATAACAAAATACTATTGACTGAGAAAGAAAAAAGATTGCAATGAAAATATGATATGGGATATTTTATAAGTTAATAAAACATAATTGATCACTAAAGAAAAAGTTTATACACAGAGTATCTGATTTCAGTACAATCTAAATATGAAAAAAATTCTCCATGAAATGATGTACTTTTTAATTCTGTACTACAATCAAAGACAAATGTTTTACTTTTCGAAAGAAAAAAAAAGATGACCTTTTCTAGCTGCATGAAAAGATGTAATTTTTTAAATCTATACTGTAATCAAAAAGAAATGTTTTACTTTTGGAAAGTAAAAAACAAAATAATGACCTTTTTACTTCTGGCTGCAGATGACTACTATTGCCATTCTCAGTTCTGAGAATCTCAGATTCTCACAATCCAGGAGCTCCCAATGTCTAAAATTCATGTATTCACTTCCCACGCTGTTAATACTCAGGTTCAGATCACAGTTATATCACTATGCTCAGTGGAAACAACAACAACAATGAAGCAGAAAAAGGAGCCTAGAGGCACAGAATTCAGAGTTAAATTTTCCTAGGCAGCACATAACTGTTTAAATGGAGGAGGAGAAGAAATCACCTCCACCATCACTGAATATCTCAAAATGGTAATTATATAATGCATATTATATACATAGTAACAAATAAAGCATGTCAGTATTTATTTTAGCAGAAAAGGAATGGTTCTTAAAAGGTGTGACTTTCTTATTATACCATAAAATAAATTGATCCTTTTATTTATCCAGTGATTGAGCAGCTTTTCTTCTCACAGTGACCAATCTTCTAAAACATCACCATTTAACATTATAATTTCATTTCTGGTTGCAATTCTTTGAAAGTAGGCTTCTGATAAAGTTGATAATTTTTGTAGTTTTTGAAAAGAAGTTCTTTTAAGATTCTTACTAGGTTCTTTGTTCTAAGTTCATGTTTGGTTTAAAAGCAATGAGTGATAATGACATGGGGAGCTTGTGTTTGTTTTTTTAATTTTTCTTGTCCACATACAAAATGTGATGAATTATCAAACAATTATAGGAGCTCTAACTGAAAAGAATGTTAAGCTTTTCTTTCGAGTTACAGTTTTATTTGGAATAAAATTAGCATTTTTAAGATGTTGAACACCTTTGTGTTTCCAAAAGAGATTCATAAAACAAGAATTCATATTTGATGGTATGAAAATTTTACCTGGGAGGGGGTGGAGAAAATATGGCAGAGTAGAATCAGTACTTCCGCATGGCTTCACCTTACACCTCCTCCAATTAATATAAAAAATGACTCTAAACAAACTTTGGAGCTACAGTGTCCAAAAAATGACAGAGAGAAGCTAAATTCCTGCTGAATACAGCCCAGCTGGCAAGCAGGAAGCAGCCAGCACAGCACTATCAGATCCAAGACCAAGCTCAACCCCCTTCCCCAGAGCCAGAGGTTTTAGCCTCAGGGCAACAACAAGCAGCCACCAGCTGGAGGGATTTCAGACCACCAGAAGATCTGGAAGTTTCCAGAATTAACCTGAGGACATAGTGAGTGGACAGTGCAGTGTGGACTTTGGGATCTGGGAGTTCTAGAGTGTGGCCCCTCACCTTTAGCATCTGGAGGGAGAAGGAGCTGAGGCATGGCATCCATGCAGCTGCTGTCATATTGCTGCTTCAGATCCTGGCCTACAGAATGTTGGGGGACCAAGCAAACAGTCTGTGGGGTAAACACACATACTTTAACCTGTTTGGATCTGGATTGCACTCTAGTGTGGAGGTCTTGGGGTGCATGACAAGAGTGCCAGAGTGTGTGGGGACTCAGGGAGGGCACCCAACTAACAGCTCCAGAACCTGATAAAACCCCAGCAAATGGGAAAAGGTATCACCTGTCTGGTGGCAGAATCCTACTGTGGCAAAAAGCTTAAAATTCAAGTAATTGAGTGGCAACATGAGCAAGCAAAGGAAACAAAGCAAGCAGAGCAATCCAACTTAACACTCTTATTTTAGGGACAAAAAGGTTCAAACCATGGAAGAGGAGAAAGACAATGAAGTCAGAACTCTTGGAACCAAAACTTCCAAGGAAAGCACATGTTGGTTAAAGTTCATAGAGGACCTTAAGATGCATTTTGAAAACCAAATGAGAGAAGTAGAGGGAAAATCGGGAAGAAAAATGAGAATGATGGAACAAAATTATGAAATGAGATTCAACAACCTGAATGAAGAAAATAGCGTCTTAGAAAACAGACTAAGTCAAGTGGCAAAAGAGTCTCAAAAAGACAAATTGGAGCAGAATGCCTTAAAAAGACAAATTTGCCAGAGGGGAAAAAATCTCAAAAGTTCACTAAAAAGAATAGTTACTTCAGAATTAAATTGAAGTAAAAAGAAAGTAGTGAATTTATGAGAAAGCAAGATAATATTAAAAAGATCCAAACAAATGAAAAAAATAGAAGGCAATGTGACATATCTCACTGAAAAAGCCAATGACCTGGAAATTGATCTAGGAGAGAACATTTTAAAATTATTAGAATACCAGAACACCAAGATCAAAAAAAGAACCTAGAAATCATCCTTCAAAAAATTCTCAAGGAAAACTGCCCTGATGTTATAGAACCAGAGCGATAAATAGAAGTTGAAAGAATCCACCTATCACGTATTGAAAAAGATCCCAAAAGGAAAAGTCCTAGGAATATTATAGCCAGAATCCAGAGTTCACAGATCAAAGAGAAAATATTAAAAACAGCCAGGAAGAAGGATTTGAGTATTGTGAAAACAAAATAAAAAAAAAAAAACAGGACCTAACAGCTTCTCCCCTGAGGGATTGGAGGGCTTAGAATATGATATACTGGAGGTCAAAGGAGCTTGGATTAAAACCAAGAATTGCCTACCCAGCAAACCTGAGTATCATGTTTCAAGGGATAAAAGACATTCAATAGAATAGAGAACTTTCAAGCATTCTTGATGAAAAACCAGAGTTGAATAGAAAATTTGACATTCAGATACAAGAAGCAAAATAAGCATGAGAAGGTGACCTGGGAAAAGAAACCATAAGGAAATTATCAAAGTTGAATTATTTCCATTCCTGCATGGAAAAATGATAATTGTAATTTATGAAACGTTTCTCAGTATGACAATATAAATGTCTAGGTATATATATGTGTGTATGTGTGTATGTATATGTATATAAATACATATATATATGTATATATGTGTGTATGCATATATATGTCTATATAAGAGGTTATATGGGTATATGAATATATATGTCAGGGTATGTATATGTATGTGAAAGTATACATGGACAGAGGGCACAGTACGAATTGAGTAGGAAGGGATGATACTTAAAAAGTGAAATTAAGAGGTGGGAGAGGAACATAATGAGAAGAGATATTGAGAGACAGAATGGGGTAAATTATCTAATATATAAGAGGCAAGGGGAAACTGTTACAGTGGAGGAGGAGAACATGAAGGCAAAAGGGAATTATTCTCACTGAATTTCACTTAGGAAGGGAATGGCATACACACTAAATAGTGTATCTCACCCTATAGGAGACTAGAGGGAAAGGGGGTTAGAAGGGGATGATGGAGGAGAGGACAGGCTGAGGGGAAGGAAAATTGGAACCACCAACTTTTGAAAACGGACAGGATCAAAATAGAGAACAAAAAAAGTGGGGGGTGGGATAGGATAGAGGGAAACATAGTCTGTCTTTCAGAATATATCCACTATGAAAATAATGGAAGAAGGGTGTGTGGTCATATAAATACACATGTGAATGTGTGTGTATATGCTTACAGTTATATATCGATAGAGGGCATAGGTTGAATTTGTTGGGAAGGGAGAATACTCAAGGGATGAAATTAGGAGGTGAGAGAGGAAAGTGGCAAGAGGAGATGGGGAGAGACAGGGTAGGGTAAACTACCTCATGTAGAAGAAGCAAGGGGAAGTGGTTGCAAGGGAGGGAGAGAATAGGAAGGCAAAAAAGGCAAAACCACATTCTCATTGAATTTGGTTCAGGAAGAGAATGACATACATACTAAATGGGATATCTCAACCTGCAGCAGAATAGGGGGAGGGGGATGAGAGGAGGGATGGTGGATGGGAGGGCATCCTTGAGGGGAGGGGAGGTTGGAAGTACCCACTATAGAAGAGGGACAGGATCATGTAGGGAATGGACCAGGTGGGGGGTGGGATGAGTGGGAGGGAATTATAAGCAGCCTTGTACAATATATCTACTATGATAATGTTTTGCATAGCTAGACATGTACAACATATACTGAATTACTTATCTCCCCAGAGGGAATGGGTGACAAGGGAGGAAGGAATGGATCTGAAATTCGAGGTCTTAACATTAAATGTTTCAAATATATATAAATACTATTATTAATACTCTTTTGCTTGTAATTGGGAGATAAGATGTGCAGGCATTGGGACACAAAGATTCACCTTCCTCTAATGGAAAAGTCGATGGGGGTATGGGAGAAGGTGTAGGAGAGAGCAGATTGGAGGAAGCGATATCTTGTGGGACTGCTATTCTGGGATGTTGGGTAGGGGAATAACGGGGGGAAAATGATTGTAACTCAAAATCTGGCAGAAATGAATGATATAAAACAGAAGTTAATAAAGCATTTGTTTAAAAAAAAAGAAAAAAAAGAATATATCCACTATGGAAATGTTTTACATTAGCGACACATGAATTGTTTATCTTCCCAGTAAGGGTGGGTAACAAGGGAAGAAGAGAAAGAATCTGGAATTCTAAGTTTGAAAATCAAATGTTTAAAAATTATATATATATATATATATATATATGTATATATATATGTATATATATATATATATATATATATATATAGTTACTATTATTTTACTTCTTACTGGGAAATAAGATATATAGGCATTAGGGCATAGAGATCCACTGTGCCCTCCTGTAAAATTGGAGGGAGGTTGAGGGAAGATATGGGAGAGAGCAAATTGGGGGAGATGATTTTCAGTGGGATCACAATTTTGGCGTGGTGGCTAGGGGAAAAATGGAGGAGAAATTTTTTGACTCAAAATCATGGGGAAATGAATGGTGTAAGGTAAAAAAAGAGAGAGAGAAGGAGAAAAGAAGAAAACAAAAAGAAAAGGCAAAATTTTACCTGTAGATAGGGAGCAAAATAAAGACTACTTTGAAAGATATAAGTATTTTTAGCAATTTGCTGAAGGAAAAAAATTCTGGATTACAATTATTCAGTGAAGTTTCAAAATATTCAGGAAATACCAATATTTCTCGATTATTTCACATGATTTGACAATGAAATTGCTTTCATTTTTTTCATTATCTTTCCTATTCTTGTCCAGAATCTAGCTTGTCTTTTTCCTACACACACACACACACAAACACACACACACACACACATATGTATAAATATATACATAGATGTATACTTATATACATATACACACATACATATATATATAATTTTACAAAGTCTCTCCAATAGAGTGTGTCTCCTTTATTATTTTGGAAATCTGATAAGCACATTTATAGTGTACTGCATGAATATATATTTTGTGAAATGGAAAATCAGTATTTTGGAAGTGCTTCATCTTATTTTTTTTAATTTATCACTTTTCTATTTTTTATTTCAATTAAGCAAATGCTTTATTAACTTCTGCTTTATATCATACATTTCTGCGAGATTTTGAGTTACAATTATTCCTCGTTTTTCCCCTACCCACGATCCCAGAATACCAGTATGACAAGATATCCCTTCCTCCAATCTGCTCTCTCCCATACCCCCTTTGACTTTTCCATTAGAGGAAGGTGAATCTTTGTGTCCCAATTCCTGCACATCTTATCTCTCAATTACAAGCTAAAATGAATTAATAATAGTATTTATATATATTTGAAACATTTAATGTTAAGACCTTGAATTTCAGATCCAATTCCTTCCTCCCTTGTCACCCATTAGCTCTGGGGAGATAAGTAATTCAGTATATGTTGTACATGTCTAGCTATGCAAAATATTACCATAGTAGATATATTGGACAAGGCTGCTTATAATTCCCTCCCATCCCACCCCCACCTGGTCCATTCCCTACTTGATGCTGTCCCTCTTCTAAGTGAGTGCTTCCAACCTCCCTTCCACCCAAGAATGCCATCCCATCCATCATCCCTCCTCACATCCCCTTTCCCCTGTTCTGCTGCAGGTTGAGATACCCCATTTAATATGTATGTCCTTCTCTCCCTGAACCAAATTCAATGAGAATGTGGTTTTGCCTTTTTGCCTTCCTATTCTTCCCCTCCCCTGCAGCTACTTCCCCTTGCCTCTTCTACATGAGATAGTTTACCCTATCCTGTTTCTCCCCATCTACTCTTGCCACTTTCCTCTCTCACCTCATAATTTCACCCCTTAATTATAATTCCTTAAAAAGAAATTCAACCTATGCCCTCTCTCCATGTATAACTGTAAACATATATACACACATTCACATATGTATTCATATGACTATACACCCTTCTTCCATTATTTTCATTCTGAGAAAGGATTGGTCAGTCGATGTTATTGTTTTTCCATGTAAATAGGTCAACTTTAAATGAGAAGGATGCAGGAAAAGTATGAAATGAGAGTCAACTGCCTGACTGAGGAATACAACACCTTAAAAAATAGACTAACTCAAATGGCAAAGGAGGACCAAAAGGGCAATGGGGAGAAAAATGCCTTAAGAAGCCAACTTTGCCAGATGGAAAAAGAATCTCAAAAGCTCACCGAGGCGATTCATTCCTTCAGAGTTAGACTGGAGCAAATGGAAGCTAATGACTTTATGAGAAATCAAGTTGCTGTTAAGCAGATCCAAACAAATGAAAGAATAGAAGGCAATGTGAAATATCTCATGAAAAAAAACCCTGACATTTAAAATAGATCCAGGAGAGACAATTTAAAAATTATTAGACTACCTGAAAGCCATGACCAAAGAAAGAAGCTAGAAATCACCCTTCAAGAAATTCTTAAGGAAAATTGCCCTGATGATTTAGACCCAGAGGGCAAAATAGAGGTTGAAAGAATCCACGGATCACCTCCTGTAAAAAATCCTAAAAAGAAAACTCACAGGATTATTATAGCCAGTCTCCAGAATGCGCAGATCAAGGAGAAAATACTACAAGCAGCCAGGAAGAAGCTATTTCAATATTGTGGAAACACAATCAGAATAGCACAGTACCTGGCAGCTTCTACACTGACGGATTGAAGGGCATGGAATATGATATTCCAGAGGTCAAAAGAGCTGGGACTGAAGCCAAGAGTATCCTACCCAGCAAAACTGAATAGAGGACTTTCAAGCATTCTTGAAGAAAAAACCAGAGTTGAATAGAAAATTTGACATCCAGACAGAAGAAGCAAGAGTTGCCTGAGAAGGTAATCAGGGAAAAGAAATCAAAAGGAACTTATCAAAGTTGAACCATTTACATTCCTATATGGAAAAACAATAACTGTGATTGATGAAATCTTTCGCAGTATGAAAATAGTGGAAGAAGGGTGTATGGTCATATGAATACATATGTAAATGTGTGTATATATGTTTACAGTCATACATGGAGAGAGGGCATAGGTTGAATTTCTTGGGAAGGAATGATAATTAAGGGGTAAAATTATGAGGTGAGAGAGGAAAGTGGCAAGAGGAGATGGGGAGAAACAGGATAGGGTAAACTATCTCATGTAGAAGAGGCAAGGGGAAGTGGCTGCAGGGGAGGGGAAGAATAGGAAGGCAAAAAGGCAAAACCACATTCTCATTGAATTTGGTTCAGGGAGAGAAGGACAAACATATTAAATGGCGTATCTCAACCTGCAGCAGAATAGGGGAAAGGGGATGTGAGGAGTGATGATGGATGGGATGGCATTCGTAGGGGGAGGGGAGGTTGGGAGTTCCCACTATAGAAGAGGGACAGGTTCAAGTACAGAATGGACCAGGTGTGGGATGGGATAGGTGGGAAAGAATTATAAGCAACCTTGTCCAATATATTTACTATGGTAATATTTTGCATAGCTATACATGTACAACACATACTCACTTATTTATCTTCCCAGAGGGAATGGGTGGCAAGGGAGGAAGGGAATGGTTCTGAAATTTGAGATCTTAAAATTAAATATTTCAAATATATATAAATACTATTGTCAATACTCTTTTGCATGTAATTAGGAGAAAAGATATGCAGGCACTGGGGCACAGAGATTCACTTGATCTAATGCAAATGTCAAAGGAGGTATGGGAGAATATATGGGAGAGAGCAGATTGGAGGAAGGGATAACTTGTGGGACTGCTATTCTGGGATGTTGGGTAGGGGAAAAATGGGGGAAAAATTGTAACTCAGAAATCTGGCAGAAATGAATGATGTAAACCAGAACTTCATAAAGCATTTGGCAATTAATTAAAAAAAAATATTTTACTACCTCAAAGCCATGATCAAAGAAAGAACCTAGAAATTATCATTCTAGAAATTCTCAAGGAAAATTGCTCTGGAGGTGGAGCCAAGATGGCTGAGTTGAAACAGCAAGACCAACGTGCTCTCCCCCAGATCACCACCAAACCATGCAAGAGGATAATCTGAATGACTTCTGGAGCTTCAGCACCCACAGAGCAACACGGAGAAGCTAATGTCCCACTGAGGACTGCCCTGCAGCCCTGAAGAGGGTGGCCAGTGCAGCACTCTGGGAGCCGACAGCACAGCAAGTTGGGAAACAAACAGCACTGTACTCTGTTATAAGAGCCCAGGGATAAGTGAGCCTCGGTTTTAGGACCAGGACAGCCAGGCCTGCAGACAGCCAGTGGGACCCCAGAACACCAGCAGCTGTGGCAATTCCAGTATCATCAACACAGACATGCCTAGGACAATGTGAGAGGTTAGTGCCTTTTGGACTTTGGGACCAGTATTTGGGGAAAACATCAGTTTCCTCCCCTGAGGGCTAGAAGCCCCTCAGGACACACACCATTTTGATGTTTCAGGGGCAGCTCTAGTCTCTAGCCTGTGAACTGTAGGGAGATCCAGTGATCAGTCTTGGAGGATAATCACTCTCGCTTTAACATGCTTGGATATGCCAACTTACCAGAACCGGAAGTTGTGAACCCCCAATGTTCCGGAAGGAAACTCCCTTGTCTGGTGGCAGAGTCCTACTGTGGCAAAAAGCTGAAAAGTCAGGTAATTAAGTGGCAATATGCTTAGGCAAAGGAAACAAAATAAACAGAAAAACTCAACATTAGACTCCTATTTGGGGGGCAAAGAGGATGGAAGCATGGAAAAGGAGGAGGACTGTGAGGATACAAATCCTGCTTCAAAGGAAAACATGAGTGGGTTACAGGCCATAGGGGACCTTAAGAAGGACTTTAAAAATCAAGTATGAGAAGTGGAGGAAAAATTGGGAAATGAGAAGGATGCAGGAAAAGTATGAAATGAGGGTTAGCAGGCTGACTGAGGAAAATAACACCTTAAAAAAAGAGACTGGCAAAGAAGGCCCAAAAGGTCAATGAGGAGAAGAATGCCTTAAAAAGCCAAATTTGCCAGATGGAAAAAGAATCTCAAAAGCTGACTGAGGAGATTCATTCCTTCAGAGTTAGACTGGAGCAAATGGAAGCTAATGACTTTATGAGGAAGCAAGATGCTGTTAAAGAGATCCAAACAAATGAAAGATTAGAAGGCAATGTGAAATTTCTCATGGGAAAAATCACTGACCTGGAAAATAGATGCAGGCGAGATAATTTAAATATTGAATTACCTGAAAGCCATGATCAAAGAAAGAACCTAGAAATCACCCTTCAAGAAATTCTCAAGGAAAATTGCCCTGATGTTTTAGACCCAGAGGGCAAAATAGAGGTTGAAAGAATGCACAGATCACCTCCTGAAAAAGATCCCCAAAACAAAACTCACAGGAATATTATAACCAGGTTCCAGAATACCAAGATCAAGGAGAAAATACTCCAAGTAGCCAGGAAGAAACAATTTCAATATCATGGGAACACAATCAGAATAGCACAAGACCTGGCAGCTTCTACACTGAGGGATCAAAGGGCATGGAATATGATATTCCAGAGGGCAAAAGAGCTGGGATTGAAGCCAAGGGTCACCTACTCAGCAAAACTGAGTATTTTGTTTTAGGGAAAATATGGTCATTCAGTGGAATAGAGGACTTTCAAGCATTCTTGAGGAAAAACCAGAGTTGAATAGAAAATTTGACAACAAGACACAAGAAGCAAGAGATGCCTGAGAAGGTAATCAGGGAAAAGAAATCAAAAGGAACTTATCAAAGTTGACCTATTTACATTCCTACATGGAAAAACAATAACTGTGACTGATGAAACCTTTTTTCAGTGTGGAAATAAAGGAAGATGGTAATATGGGCATATGAATACATATGTGAATGTGTGTTTATATGTTTACAGTTATACATGGATAAAGGGCACAGGTTGAATTTGGTGGGAAGGGGTGATACTTAAGGGGTGAATTTAAGAGTTGATAGAGGGATGTGGTGAGAGAGGAGAGGGGGACCAACAGAGTGGAGCAAACAATCTCTTCTAGGTAAGGCAAGGGGAAGTGGTTGCATGGGAGGGGAAGAACAGGAAAGCAAAAAGGCAAAAACATATTTTCATTGAATTTGGCACAGGGAGAGAATGATATACATACTAAATGGGATATCTCGCGCTCCAGCAGAGTAAGGGGAAGGGGGTTGAGAGGGGGATGATGGAGGGCAGGGCATTTTGGGGGCAGGGTAGGTTGGAGGTATCCACTTTCTAAAAGGGCCAGGTTCAAAGTAGGAAATGTACCAGGTGGTGGTGGGATGAGTGAGAGGGAAATATAAGCAATCTTTTTCAATATATCTACAATGGTAATGCTTTGCATAGCTATACATGTACAACACATACTGAATTGCTTATCTTCCCAGAGGGATTGGGTGACAAGGGAGGAAGGGAATGGATCAGGAATTCGAAGTTTATAATTAAATGTTTCAAATATATGTATATACTATTATTAATACTTTTTTGCATGTAATTGGGAGATAAAATGTGCAGGCATTGGGGCACAAAGATTCACCTTGCCCTAATGGTAAAGTCAAAGGGGGGTATGGGAGAAGATATGGGAGAGAGCAGATTGGATGGGTGAATATTTTGTGGGACTGCTATTCTGCGGTGTTGGGTAGGGGGAAATGGGGGAAAATTGTAACACAAAATCTGCCAGAAATGATTGATGTAAACCAGAAGTTAATAAGTCATTTATTTAAAATAAAGTGAGTAGAGTACAGTAGGCAAGAGGAAAGTGTAGGGTTGGCAGAGCCTAATAGAAGGTCCCTATAGGAATTTTGAAAAAGAAACAAAATAAATTGAAGGACTTTCAAAAGAAGTCATAGGCAAGCAACACAGTTTTGAAGCTATCATGTTGAATTTCATCATATTTTTAAAAGTAAACATCTTATAACATATGCAAAGTTTCACATACAACTTAATTTTTCCTGTTTGTTGTACAAAAATGTGAAAGCATTGTGTGAATTGTCAAATATGACACAACAATAAAAAGCATTATATGTAAAAGTAATATATGTCAGAAGAAGGACTTAAACTTAAGTGTTCTTGAATCTAAAGGGAACCTTTTGTCTATTAAATATACTGGCTTTCAATTTCATATGTTGAGTACATTCAACAAATTTCCTAGTCAACTGCTGAGAAAAAGTGCCTCTAGATGTCAAAATAATTGAGGTATATTGAATGATGTTTATTTATAATCAATCAGCAATTTGTGAAGTAGGTTTTGAAGATCATTCCACTGTGGGTCCCTCCCCACTTGCCTCTTGCAGTATTAAATGATTCATTGTCATATGTGTGGAAGATAGATTAGAGAAGGGAATCACTAGAGCAAGAAGACCAAACAGGTGTCTATTGCAATAGCCACGGAAAGATGTGATAAAAGTCTGCAGTAGGGAGGTGGACATGTAAGGTGGGTTGTTGTTCTCTCTACCTTTTAATATGATTTGTTTTAGTCACTAAAAATCTATTTCTTTCTTCATCCCACTGTTTTTCCAGTGAAAATGGAAAAATAATCTTGTAAGAAGAAAAACTACACTGGTCTTATGCAAAATTATATATTTCAATCTTCACCCTTATATCTGGAAGGTAGAATGTTTCTTAATATACTTTCTGAAATTGTGATTGAAAATTCTGTTTTTCCCCAGAATTCTTAAGCATTCATCTCAGTTTTAGTATGTTATGCAGAAAAATAAGATAGTACAATTGGAATTATAGATTGTTGGGCAGCTAGGTGGTGCAGTGGATAGAGCACAGTATCTGCAATCAGGAGGACCTGAATACAAATCTAGCCTCACGCACTTAACACTTACTACCTGGGGGACCTTGGCCACATCACTCAACACTAATTGTATTGCTCTTCCCCCCTCCAAAAAGAAAAAAAAAATAGGAAATTATAGATTGTCTTGATTCCATTCCTTGTTTATTTTTCCCTCACCTCTATTTCTTTGTAAAGAGTGTGGCAGGGGAAATAGGAAACTTATAAAAACAAACAAACAAACATAATGGTAGAGTCTGAACTCTAAGGATAGAATGTGACCTCAAGGATAGAACATCCTGCAGCAGTGCTTATGATATTGCCATCTTTTTTTTTTTTTTAAGCCTGGGTGGTAAGAGGTAGGCGAGAAGAGAGGAGGCATACCTTTAGATTGAGTATACTCTTTTTTCCAGCCTCCAAGAGGGGAATCAAATCAAATAACTGTATTTATAGCTACCTTCACCCCTCAAACAACCCTTGTCTAGGTGTATGGCTTTCGTTAAAAAGTAATGTCTTTTTCCTGGTGATTCAGCCTTATCCTTAACTTATGTTATCCAGCTTAAATTCTTCCTATCAAACAAAGGTTATGCAAAAGATCATCACAAATAATGAGTAAACCAATTTATCTATGTAAATGTAAATTAGATAAGTTATAATTATTAGAGTATAGTTGAAAATATATGATATTGAAAAATCACTTTTTATGTGAGTTAAAATGTCAACTCAACAAAAAGAGAGACTCATCGCATTCAAAAGAGATTTCTTGGGTGGAGTGAAGACGGTGGAGTAGAAAGAGCACTTTGCTGTGACTCCAGCTTGCACCTTCACCAATCCATGTAAAAGGGGACTCTGAATATACCTTGGAGCTACATAACCCAGAAAATGACACAGAGAAGGTAACCTCCTGCTGAGGGCAGGCTGACAGCCCAGAAGGAATCAACCAGCACAGCTCTCTGGGAGCTGAGCCCAGCCCCATATAAGCCTGAGGTTTTAGACCCATCGCTGGCCTGACCAGCAGCAGGCTGGAGGGACTTCATACACCAGCAGCTGTGGCCATTTCCAGAATTATGAACACATAGCTGACAAGGACAAAGTGAGAGGTCAGTGCACTGTGGACTTTGGGATCAGTAGTTGGGAGAGCATCAGCTTTGCCCCCAGAGCAAGCACCTAGGCTCAGCCAGAACCATGTTGAAGCTTCAGATCCTGGCCTGCATACTGTGGATGACCAGGTGACCAGTCTGATAGGTAATTGCTATTGCTTTAACCTTCTTGGATCTGGATTGTCATCTGGGGTGGCGGGCCTGGGGTGTCTGACCAGCTAGCCAGAGCTTATGGAGGCTTCAGAGAGAGCACCCAACTAATACCTCCAGCAACTGAGCAAACCCAGTGTTTGGGATGGAAGCTCCCTTGTATGGTGGCAGAGACCTACTGTGGCAAAAAGCACAAAAGTCAAGTATTTAAGTGGCAATATGACCAGGCAAAGGAATAAAACAAACAGAAAAATTCAACATTAGACTCCTATTTTAGGGGCAAAAAGGACCAAAGCATGGAACAGGAGGAAGACAGTGAAGTCAGAACTCCTGCACCAAAAGCTTCAAATGAAAATTCGAGCTTGTTATAGGCTAAAGAGGACCTTAAGAAGCAGATAAGAGAAGCTGAGGAAAAATTGGGAAGAGAAATGAAAATGATGCAGGAAAATTACAAAAGGACAGTCACCAGCCTGAATTACAAAAATAAAGCCTTAAAAATAGACTAACTCAAATGGCAAAAGAGGCTGGAAAAGGCAATGAGGACTTCTCTTCATTAATGCCTTAAAAAGCCAAATTTGCCAGAGGGAAAAAGAATCTCAAAATCTCACCGAAGAGCATATTTCCTTTGGATTTAGAATGCAGCAAAGGGAAGCTAGTGACTTCATGATAAATCAAGATGCTGTTAAACAGATCCAAACAAGTGAAAGAATAGAAGGCAAAGTGAAATATCTCATGGGAAAAACCACTGACCTGGAAAATAAATCCAGGAGAGATAATTTAAAAATTATTGTTCTACCTGAAAGCCACAATCAAAGAAAGAACCTAGAAATAATCTTGCAAGAAATTCTCAATGAAAACTTCCCTGATGTTTTAGAACCAAACAGCAAATTAGAGGTTGAAAGAATCCACCTATCACTTCCTGAAAAAGATACAAAAAGAAAACTCCTAGGCATATTATAGCCAGGTTCCAGAATTCCTAGATCAAGGAGAGAAAAATACAAGAAGCCTAGAATAAACAATTTCAATATTCTTGAAACACAATCAGGATAACACAGGATATGGCTAGCTTTTACACCGAGGGATCTCAGGGCTTGGAATATGATATTCCATACGTCAAACTACCTGGGATTAAAACCAAGAATTATCTACATAGAAAAAAAAACTGAAATATGGTTATTCAATGAATTAGAGGACTTTAAAGTATTCTTTTTTTATTTTATTTTAACAAATGCTTTATTCAATTCTGGTCACCATTTATTTCCACCAGATTCTGGGTTACAATTTTTCCCCATTTTTCCCCTAACCACCACCCCAGAATAGCATTCCCACAAGATATCCCCTCATCCAGTCTGCTCTCTCCCATACCCCCTTTGGCTTTGCCATTAGGGCAATGTGATTCTCTGTGCCCCAATGCCTGAACTTTTATCTACCAATTACATGCAAAATAGTATTAATAATAGTATTTATATATATTTGAAACATTTAATTTTAAAACTTCTACTTTCAGATCCATTCCCTTCATCCCTTGTCACCCACTCACACTGGGAAGATAAGCAATTCAGTATGTGTTGTACATGTATGGCTATGCAAAACATTACCATAGTAGATATATTGTAAAAGACTGGTTGTATTTCTCTCTCACCCATCCCACCCCCCACCTGGTCCATTCCCTACTTTGATCCTGTCCCTCGTCTAAAGTGGGTGCTTCCAACCTCCCCTCCCCCCAGAATGCCCACCCCTCCATCATCCCCCCTCTTATCCCCCTTCTCTCTACTCTCCTGCAGGATGAGGTATCCCATTTACTATGTATGTCATTTACCCTACCCTGTCTTGCCCCATCTCCCCTTGCCATTTTCATCTCTCACCTCTTAACTCCACCCTTTAAGTATCATCACTTCCCACGAAATTCAACTTGTGCTCTCTATCCATGTATACCTGTAAACATATGTATACACATTCATAGAGGTATTCATATGCCCATATACCCTTCTTCAATTATTTTCATGATGAAGAAGGTTTCATTAGTCACAGTTATTGTTTTTCCATGTAGTAATATAAATAAACTTTGATAAGTTCATAACGATTTCTTTTTCCTGTTTACCTTCTCAAACATCTCTTGCTTCTTGTGTCTAGTTGTCAAATTTTCTATTCAACTGTGGTTTTTTCCTCAAGAAAGCTTGAAAGTCCTCTATTCCACTGAATGACCATATGTTCCCCTGAAACAAGATACTCTGTTTTGCTGGGTACGTAATTCGTTGTTTTAATCCCAAGTCTTTTGACCTCTGGAATATCATATTCCATGCCCTTCAATCCTTCAGTGTAGAAGCTGCCAGGTCCTATGCTATTCTGATTGTATTTCCACAATACTGAAATTGTTTCTTCCTGGCTGCTTGTTGTATTTTTTCCTTGATCTAGGAATTCTGGAATCTGGCTATAATATTCCTGGGAGTTTTCTTTTTGGGATCCTTTTCAGGAGGTGATCAGTGGATTCTTTCAACCTGTTTCCCTCTCTGGGTCTAAAACATTAGGGCAGTTTTCCTTGAGAATTTCTTGAAGTATGCTTTCTAAGTTTTTATTTGATCGTGGCTTTCAGTTAGTTCAATTATTTTTAAATTATCTCTCCTGGATCTATTTTCCAGGTCAGTGGTTTTTCCCCATGAGATATTTCACATTGCCTTCCATTCTTTCCTTTGTTTGGATCTGTTTAACAGCATCTTGATTTCTCATAAAATCACTAGCTTCCATTTGCTCCCGTCTAACTCTGAAGGAATGAATCTTCTCAGTGAGCTTTTGAGTTTCTTTTTCTATCTGGAAAATTCGGTTTTTTAAGGCATTTTTCTCCCCATTGTCCTTTTGAGCCTCCTTCGCCATTTGAGTTAGTCTATTTTTAAGGTTTTATTTTCCTCAGTCAGGCCCTTGACTCTCATTTCTTAATTTTCCTGCATCCTTCTCATTTCTCTTCCCAATTTTTCCTCCACTTCTCTTATGTGGTTTTTCAAATACTTCTTAAGGTTCTCTATAGCCTGTAACTCGCTCACACTTTCATTTGGAGCTTTTGGTGCAGGAGTTCTGACCTCACAGACTTTCTCCTGTTCCATGCTTCAATCATCTTTGCCCCCAAAATAGGAGTCTAATGTGGCATATTTCTGTTTATTTTTTTCCTTTGCCTTGGCATATTGCCACGTAATTACTTGACTTTGGGGCTTTTTGCCATAGTAGGACTTGGCCACCAGACAGGGGAGCGTCTGTCCCAAAGTTGGAGTCTTCACAACTTCAGGATGTATTAGTTGGGTGGCCTCTGTAAGCCTCCACCTACTCTGGCAAGTTGTATACCCACCCCAGCCCTAACCCCCAGATCACAATCTGATCCAAGAATGTCAAAGCAAGAGCTATTAACCCCCAGACTGATTGCTGCATCTCCCTTCAGTTCGCAGACCAGGAGCTGAGGCTGCCACTGAAGCTGCATAATGGTGTCTGTGCTGTGGCTACTCAGCTGCTTCTTGCCCCCAGGGGAAGAAGGTGGCATGTTCCCCAAATACTGGTCCCAACGTCCATAGGGAACTAAACTCACATTTTGTCCTACGCATATCTGTGTTGATAATTCTGGAATCGACACAGCTGCTGGTGTTCTGGGGTCCCTCCAGCGGGCTGCTGGCTGGGTCGCCCTGGGGATAACACCACTGTGCATGCTGGCCTGGGTTTGTCTCCCAGAGCTTTGTGCTGGGCTCCCAGAGCACTGAACTGTGATACACTGGCCACTCCCTGCAGGGCTGCTGGACTGTCCTCTGTGGGAGGCTTGCTTTTCTGTGTCATTCTGTGGATGCTGGAGCTCCAGAAGTTGTTCAGAGTCCGCCTTTTACATTGTTTGGAAGTCAACTTTCAAGTATTCTTTAAGAGTAAACCAGACTTGAATAGAAAAATTGACATTCAGATACAAGAAGCAAGAGAAGCAGAAGAAGGTAAGCAGGGAAAAGAAATCATATGGAACTTATCAAAGTAGAACTAACTACATTCCTACATGGAAAAACAATAATTGTAACTGATGAAACTTTTCTCATTATGAAAATAGTTGAAGGAAATATATATACACACACACATACATGTTTACGGGTATACATAGATAGACAGCACAAGGCTAATTTAATAGGAAGGGATGATAATAGGTGAAATGAAGAGGTGAGAGAGGAATATAATGAGAGAAGATTGGGAGAGAAAGAATTCATCAAACTATCTCATATAGAAAAGGCATGGGAAAATGTTTACAATGGAGTGGAAGAACAGAA
Organism: Gymnobelideus leadbeateri; assembly: GCA_011680675.1. Lineage (NCBI taxonomy): Eukaryota > Metazoa > Chordata > Mammalia > Diprotodontia > Petauridae > Gymnobelideus > Gymnobelideus leadbeateri. Next base: position 597 of record WOXC01008068.1, on the reverse strand, counting down.
AGGCATGAGGGAATGGGTCAGAGTTATAATCATTGAATTTACTCATGGAAGGAATGACATACACATTAATTAGGGTATCTCACCCTTCAGGAGAGTAGTGGGGAAAGGTACGAGAGGGTCTATGATGGAAAGGAGGGCAGGCTGGGAGCGAGGGAAGTAGAAAGCACGCACATTTGAAAAAGGGCAGGAACAAAGTAGAGAACAGAACAAGTTGGGTGTAGGATAGGAGGGAGGGAAATATAACCAGTCTTCTGTAATATATCTACTATGGTAAGGTTTTGCATTACCTACACATGTACAACCTATATTGAATTGTTTATCTTCCCAGTAAGGGTGTGAATACACACACACACACACACACACACACACACACACACACACACACACTATTATTAATACTATTTTACATTTAATTGGGAAATAAGAGGAGGGGATATCCTGGGGAACTGCTATTTTGGGGAGATTGGTAAGGGAAAAACGGGTAGAAAATTTATAACGCACCAACTGGTAGAAATGAGTGAATTATAACTGAAGTTAATAAAGCATTTGAAAAAAAATATATATATATATAGATTTCTTTCTTCAACATCTCTAGGA
>WOXC01008067.1:0-65740 GCA_011680675.1 Gymnobelideus leadbeateri | reverse complement strand
GCTAAAACCTCGGCTCACGTGGACCTGGGCTTGGCTCGGCTCCTGTGCTCTGTGCTCTGCGTGCTGCTGGCTCCCAGACCACTGCGCTGGTCCTTCCTGCAGGGTGCTGGGCTGTCCTCAGCGGGAGGTTAGCTTCTCTGTGTCGTTCTGTGGGTGCTGGGGCTCCAGAAGTTTTTCAGAGTCCTTTTTTACATAGTTTGTGGAGAATCTGGGGGCAGAGAGGCTTGGATGAGCTGTTTCTACTCCGCCATCTTGGCTCCACCCCAAGAGGACTGTTTTTAATAGCCCAACAGAATAGTATGTAATTTATTCTGGAGTCTATAGAAAAGTAATAAAGTTTCTGAGCAGAGGAGTGAGATGAACATAATTATACTTTAGGAATGTCACTTTGACTACTATGTGAAGGAGGAATTGGAGAGGTAAAGGACTTGAAATGGGAAGACAAATGAAGAAGCTATTGTAATAGTCCAGTTGAGACATGATGAAGGTTTTAACTAGAGTAGTCATCATACAAGTAGAGAAGAGGAAATGTATGAAAGGGTTACTGTAGAGGAAAAATTGGCAAGGCATGGAGAATGATTGGAGATGAGGGATGAGGGAGAATTATAATGTAATGCCCTCCACAAAAACAGGTATTTAAGGAGATATGTGGGTTTAAGGGTAATTCCAATGAGTTTTGTTTTGTATGTGTTAAGCGTTAGAAGTCCACAGGACTTTTAACAACAATATTCCAACAGATGATGAAGACTGCAGGTCATGAGAAAGACTAGGTCTAGATAGAATTGGCTAAACCTTTGGCTAAATTAGACTAATTGGCTAAACTCTCTACTCACACAGCAATTGCCTTAGTTCAGATCTTTATCACCATTCACTTGCATAATTTCAAAAACCTACTAATTTATTTACCTGCTCCAAGTCTTTTATCATTCCAATGCATTTTATATAATTATGCCAAAGTAATTTTCTATAAATATAGACCTATAAGTATAGATTTCACTACCCTACTTAATAGGTTCTAGTGACTTCCCACTGTCTTCACAATAAAATGTGCACTCCTCTGTTTAGCTTAGAAACCCTCCCAATCTGACTCCAATTTATCTATTCAGTCAAATTGTACATTATTTCCCGTTTCAAACTATCTGAGATAGTCAAATCAATATTCTCTATGTTCTACCCATACACCCTTCCATCTAATTGTTTTATTTATGTCTTTGCATTGGTCATGTCACATGCCTGTAATGCTCTTCCACCTTACCCCTACTTCATGGAATACTTCTCTTCATTCACAGTTAAATTTAAGAACCAAAATCTGCAGAAATCTTCTCCTGCTCTTCCCAAGTTCTTGAATACTCCTCCCATAAATACTTAATATTTAACTAATTTGTAGTTATTCATCATGTACTTATGCTGTATATATCTTCATTTACATACTGGTTATTTCCCATATTAAGATGTAAGTTAATTGAAAGTAGGAATTATTTCATTATTTGTATTTTTTTATCCACAGTGCCATGCACAGTTACTAGCACATTGGCACTTAATAAACACTCATTGATTGATTGGTCTAACAAGAGACTGAGAAGGAAAGAGCTAGAAAGTGTAATGTAGTGGTTGACATTCAAATACAGTTCTATTTTACACTGCTTTCTCCTTTCCTCCCCTGGACAAAAATAGTGAAATCCATTTTAAAAATTAGTGTAGCATTAATTAGCTATTCAAAATGTTCTAATTTGATTTTGTTACTTAAAATTCAAATTATTGAAAACATTTCATGGATAGGGAGGGCATCTTTATTTGCTCTTTTCCCAGAATTTTTCCCATGGTTAAAATCTTGTCTTTCATTACCAATCAAGATCTGGTTCTGGGAAATAGAGTTACATGAATAAGTAGAGCATAGGAAATGGACTGTGTCTAGACTAAGTTTGTATATCCAAGGTGATTATGAGTTTTGAAGTTTTATGCTGAGGTAAACAAAGGAAATTTCATCCGTTTACAAATTCATGAATCTAGAATAAATAGGCTCTAGGTACTTTGAATATACCAATAAAAAGTAAGTTCATTAAGGATAAAGAGAGGTGGGTAGAATTCCTTTGTTGTCAAGGTTGCACCTATGTAATTGTCAGTAATTCCAGCTGGTTCTGTTTATGCCCTTCCTCATCCCTCTTGGCTCAAGGTTCCAGCCTAACCAGCCCTTCTCTCCATAGCTGATAATATGCATAAGTCCAGCTATCAAAGTTCCTTCCTAGTACATTGCACTGTCCTATAGTTTGTTCACCCTCTGTAGCAGCAAGCACCCTAACATCCCCAGGGTGGCTGCCAACACAGGTTCTTAGATCTGCTTTTTTAAAGGAAAGCAACTCAAAATGGGTTAACAAGCTTACTTTAATCAAACGAACATATACCATTTACCTAGTTCAGGGGGAAAAGGTCAGCATCCCGAACTTCAAAGTATAGAGACAGAACTTACAAGATAGAGAAACAAACAGATCAAGCAGACAGGCTTCCAAACTGCCCAACAATTACATTAATACCAAATCACAGTTAACAGAGAGGGAAGCATCAACATCTGGGTTTCCAAAGCCAGGGACTCTCAACAGCTGCCCAGAGTCTCATATGGTCAAATCACACAACACTTCTCAAAGTAAGCCCCAAAGCAAAGCCTCACATCAGGGATTATATAGTCTTCTCCTGGGTCAGAGAATGTAACCACTCTCTTTACCAGTCACTGCCCAATCACACAGCATCAAGATGTAGGCATTCCTGAAAACCAAGCCTCCTGCCACCAGCTCCATGTGACCACATTCAGCCTATTAGGAGGCAGAGTATATTTTCAAATCAAGGAAGGTTCTCAGAGTCTCTTAAGCCCATCAAAGGGCCTAGGGGCAGGGAAGATCTTTAAATTTGCATTTCCATTATACCCTCACAGGCAAGAACAATCCAAACAAGACCATCTATGAAAAATTGAATATGAAGTATAATCCAAATCTCAAAGCCCATTTCTATGGGACTCTCCTAATTGGTGAAAATTGATTGCTTTGGTATTCTACAAGGCCCTAAGTAGCAGAGTTGGTGAGAGCTGATGACTAGGAAAAGCCTCCAACTTTTCAAAAGAGAGATCTTGGGGGTTTTTTGTTTCCAGCTTTGAGAGACCTGAAGTGAATCTGGAAGAGCATGAATTTTCTCTCTCTCAAAACCAAAAGACCAGTATCTGTCTTTTCTCCAATTATGTTCCACCCACAGATGTGTGATCACAGAAAAATCAGTCTCCACAAATGAGGAGAATTCCATACACATGGGGTTAGATTTAAAAAGATATTATAATCATTATTAGAGTTATTTTTAGGTGAATCCCAGGGATTTCTAGGACTAGAAACAAGAATTACAGATGTTTTACTTTTCCCCACTTATTGCTATCTTGTCCTGAGCATCATGATCCTAACCTTCTGTGTATTTTTGTGTTGTGTGATAGTAACATTCATTAATGAAAGAAAAGTGATCCATTTAATAGACTATATCAAGGAAAATTACAGATTGGTGCTCAGTCCCCTAATCTTTTTTGTTTTATTCTAGGTTGTAAATCAATTGAATTACTATCCCCCTTTTCTCCTTTGCCACACCACCAACAGGGAAATGGAGATAAAACAGAAAGGGTGAATGTCAAAATACATAACTATCTTTCTGGTCAACAAATAGTCCCAAACCATGATGTTACTTAGTTATCAAATTTCTTCATCTCTTTTTGCTTTAGGAACCACCTCTTTCTCATCTACAAATATAGATACTTGTTGAGGCATTTTCACCTCAAAGAAAGCACGTTAAGGAGTAAAATACTGATAGTGATCCAACAAAGGTGTGTAAATCCACACAAAAGCAGCTTTTCATAGGACTGCTGCTGTGAACAGTTTTCAAGGTTCTGATTACATAGGATAGTGAACACTCTATTCGATAACAAATCAGAGCAAAACATTCACAGAGAATCAAGGTACAGTATTCACAATGTTACAACTTATCACAGAAAATCACAATATAATATTGACAACAGCTTATCATTAAAATGGCCACATAGTTTCCACCATAGTAGCCACAAAGTTTTGAAAAAAGTACCATCATTTAGTAACTCAATCATTCAATCATCCTTAAAGAGACTTCTCTCCTTAAGGGTCACAAAATACAATAGTCAAACTTCTCCACTTATGGGGCACACTAAGTTACAAATCAGTCAATATTTAGTCATTAGTCACTATTCAATAATCAGGCACTACTCAGTTATCAGTCACTACTCAGTAACCTCTTAAGAGGTAGTGGAAAACACACAGGTCATCCACCCCTAGGTCACAGTAAATCCAGTCTTCTCAGTCACTACATCATGGTTTTGGACTGTTAGTTGACCCGAAAGATAGTTATGTAATTTGTCATTCACCCTTTTTGTTTTATCTCCATTTTCCTGTTGGTGGTGTCACAAAGGAGAAAGGGGGGATAGCAATTCCATTGATTTACAACTTAGAGAAAAAACATTAGGGGACTGAGCACCAGTCTGTAATTTTCTTTGATTTCAGCTTAACTCGAGGCAGCTATCAGCTTCCATGGTTCCTCTTCCATGGTCCCAGCTCCAACTGTCACGTGGATTCAAAGGCAGTTCCTTGTCCAGCTCCTTGTCCAGTTCTTCATCCAGTTCCTGTCATGTATTGAAGCTCACAGTGTCCAGTCCACCTCAAGTTATTCACAGTTCCTGTTTCTGGGAAGACAAAGCTTAACAGAGCCACAATAATATCCATACACATTGACAGCACCATCATCAGTTCATTGTCTGCCTGTGAAATCAACTCAGACCTACCAACAAGGTCTGAGAACTCAACACAAATCATCAACATAGAAATAAACACTGACCCACAAACAAGGTCCAAGAGGTCAGCACAAATCATCAGTAAAATCCCAGGACCTCCAAAACTCTCCTCCAGGAATTCTGTAAACACACAACCAGAAAATCCTCCTTCAGGGCTTCCAGTAATATCCCAGGGCTTCTGTACAAAGTATCACAAACATAAACACAGACAGAGCAGACAGAGTGCCAGGATACCACAAGTATTCCCCTTGACTCTGCCACCACAAGGGTGATCTTTTCAGCTCTTGCCATCTCTAACCCTGGAACTCTCCTTATATAGTCATTAGTTCCTCCCCAGGAGTTCACAAGTTGTGGAGTTCACACATTCTGTTTCTTAACAGACTGAAAGAAGGTGTTAATTCAATAGCTGAAACAAGATGTGAACTACTTTTGTGCTTGCCATTACAAGGTGTTAGAGAAGGAACAGTCAAATCAGTAGGAAAAGAACAAAGAGAAAGCAGTATCACAAACACCCAGAGAGGAGAAAATATATAGGAAAAAAATATGTAACAATGTGAAATATTGTAAAGAGATCAAAAGTGTTGAGGATGCCGCAACCTACCTGATAAGTGGACATGCATAATTTTATTGAAGAACTATATGGAGGGAACCCATGCAAGGTAGAATATTATACTCTTGGATAGTCCCTTCCTCTCTGTCTTCCCCAATGAGATTGTAAGTACTTTGACACTAGTGCTTTATTTCCCCAATGATTATCAAGGTGCTTAGTACATAGTAGGCACTGAATAAATGCTTACTTACTGTTTACAAATATTCACAATTTTCTCTTAAGAGAAAAATAACTTATAATTTTAATTCACATCCTGATTATATTATGGATTTTTCTCAAAACTTTATATTGAGGAAATATTTCTAATATGAAATCCAAATGTCTATTGGGCAGTGGCCCTAGCTAGTTTCTCATTAATGGTAACTTATAGGAATCAATATCAAATATACTTAGAAAGGAGAATTATTTCTTTCCATGGAAAAAAGGAAATTCAGTCAACTCTTTTCTTTGGATCAGAAAGAGTTCTACATAGTTGTAACAATTATTCATGGGAGAATCCAAGAGAATTGTGAAAATGTATGGAACTAAGTTCATAACACCTTTATGGTATGGAAAAAAATGTTTTGTTTTATTTTTTTTCCTTAATCAAAGTCTTTGCAACAGTGATTAACAGCTACTTTGCAGGCAATTCCCCTAAATATTCTATTTTTTTTTTTGTATTTTCAGGATTTTAATTTCAATTTTTGTTTTAATTCTGTTTTTAGAAAAATGAATGACTATAAATATTTTCACTTACAAAGAAGAAAAGGAAAGGGGCATTATAACCAAAAGGGTCTAATACATAGAGCATTTAAAAATTATAATTTAGACTATTGTAATCTACTGTTTGATAAACAAAAAAATCCAGCTTCTGGGAAAAGAACTCAGTATTTGACAAAAGCTATTGGGAAAACTGGAAAATAATATGGCAGAAGTTAGGCATAGAACAACATAGTATACCACAGAAGAAGATAAGAGCATGTAAATGATTTAGAAATAAAGGGAGATACCATAAGCAAATAAGGAGAGCAAGGAGTTCTTTACCTGTCAGATCTATGGAGAAGGAAAGAATAAACTTATTTATTTATTTTTAGTGTGACCAATTCTTTTTTTTTTAATTTTAAGTTTTCATTTAGTATTTTATTTTCACACAGTTACATATAAAAACAATTATAACATTAGTTTTTTTTTTAAACTTTGAGTTCAAAATTCTCTCCCTTCTTTCTCTCCTTCCTCCCCTAATTGAGAAGGCAAGCAATTCAATGCAGGTAATACATATGAGGTTATGCAAAACATATTCACATTGCTCATGTAGTAAAACATATAGAAAAGAAAAAACAAAAAAAAATTAAAAATATGCTTCAATCTGTATTTAGATACCATCAGTTGTTTCTCTGGATATGGATAGCATTTTTCATCATAAGTCCTTCAGAGTTGTCTTTGATATTTCTGAGAATAGTTAAGTCATTCACAGCTGATCATCTCCCAATATTGCTGTTACTTTGTACACAGTACATTTCACTTTGCATTCGTCCATGCAAGTCTTTTCAGGTTTTTTCAGAGCATACTACTCATCATTTCTTATAGTACAATAGTATTCCATAATTATCACATACCACAACTTATTCAGTCATTCCCCAATTGATGGGTATTCCCTCAACTTCTCATTCTTTAGCTGCAGAAAAGAGCTGTGATAAACAGTTTTTATACATTTTCATTTTTTTATCTCTTTTGGGATTTTTAGCCCTCTGGGAATAGTTCCAAATTGCTGTACAGAATAGTTGAATCAGTTCACAACTCCACCAACAATGAATTAAAGTCTCATTTTCCCCCACATTCTCTCCAGCATTTGTCATTTATCTTTTGTCCTATTAGCTAATCTAATTGGTATGAGGTAGTACCTCAGAATTTTTTAAATTTTCATTTCTCCAATCAATAGTGAGTTAGTGTATTTTTCATATGGCTATACATAACTTTGATTACTTCATCTGAAAATTGTTTTTTTTTTTGTCATTTATCAATTGGGGAATGGCTCTTATTTTCATAAATTTGACACAGTTCTCTTTATGTTTGAGAAATAAGGCATTTATCAGAAAAACTTGCTTCAATTTTTTTTTCACAGTTACTGTTATGAACTATATTTCCCTAAATCCTAGTTCCTGTCCCCCATTTATTCTATTCTTTCTCTACTTTCATCCCATCCCTCCTCAAATGTGTTTTGTTAAGGGGGCAGAGCCAAGATAGTGGAGTAAAAGCAAGAACTTGTCTGAGCTCCCAACCCAAACACCTCCAATACCTGTAAAATATGACTCTAAACAAATTTTAGAGCTACAGAACCCACAAAGTGACACAGAGAAACAAATCTCCCACTGAAGGCAGCCTGGGAGGCTGACAAGAACTGCCTATCTCACCAAGCTGGGAGCCAAGCACAGTGCCACATGAACTGTGCAGTCACAGACCTGGGGTAGCCCCGACCAATGGCACAGACCAGCTGGAGCAGACTTCAGAAGAATGAATCACCAGCAGCTATGGCAGTTTCCAGACTTCTCAACCCATAAATGCCAAAGAGAAAGTAAAAGTCAGTGGGAAACTCTGTTAGAACTGGGTGAGGAAGAGCATAGTCTGGCCCCTGGCCCCAGGGCAAGAGGTGGCAGAGGTGACGGTGGCTGTAGCTGCTGCTGCTGCCATGTGGCTTCCTTCAGAGCTCCTGGCCTGCAGATCACAGGGGGACCAAGGAACCATTCAGAGGGTAATCCAGAGGGTTATTCTTCTTGCTTTGACCAGCTTGGATCTGGAATGTAGTTTCGGATGGTGGTCCTGGGGTATTTGGCCAGTGTGTCAGAGCTTGGGGTGTCTGTAGAGAAGGCACCCTCCACATGTTCTGACAACATTTGTGAAAACTCCAGGGATTTGGGACACAGATTTCTCCACATTGGAAGCAGAGTTCAACCATGGTAAAGAGCCCAAAAGTCAAGTAATTGGCTGGCAAGATGAAAAAGCAGAGGAAGCACAATCAGACCATAGAGTCCTCTTTTGTGGACAAAAAGCATCAAAACATAGAACCAGAAGAAGTCAACAAAGTCAAAACTTCCCCATCAAAATGTTTGAAGAAAAATAGGAACTGATTACAAATCATGGAGGAGTTCAAAAACTATTTTGAAAATCAAGTAAGAGAAGTGAAAGAAAAATTGGGAAGAGAAATGAGAATGAAGCAAGAAATCATGAAAAGAGAATCAACAACCTGACTGAAGAAATTAACCCCTTAAAAATAGACTAACTCAAATGGCAGAACAGAAAAAAATGACTTTCAAATACAAGAAGCAAGAGAAGCATGAGAAGGTAAACAGGAAAAACAAATCATAAAGAACTTATTAAAGTTGAACTATTTACATTCCTACATGGAAAATGATAATTGTAACTCATATGGCTTTTCTCAATATGAGGACAGTTGAAGGGAATATATATATATTCCTTCCTATACATACATATATGTATGTATAGGAAGGTACATGTGTGTATAAATATATACGTGAGTGTGTGCATTTCTGTGTACATGTATACATAGACAGAGGGCACAGGATGGGTTGAATATGAAGGGATGAATCTTAAAAATAAAATTAAGAGGTGAGAGAGGACTATATTGGGATAAGGAGAAAGGAAGAGATAGTTTAGGGTAAATTATCTCATATAACAGAGGCAAGAGAACATTGTTACAGTGGAGGGGAAGAGCAGGAAGGTGAAAGGGAATGGATCAACCTTACTCTCATAGAATTTAGCTTAATGAGGGAATAGCATACACATTCAATTGGGTATCTTACCCTATAGGAAAGCAGAGGGGAGGGGATAAGAGGGGAGTGATAGAAGGGAAGGCAGACTGGGGGAGAGGGTAGTTAGAAGCAAACACTTTTTTTTTGCCTTTTGGATGGCAATTGGGGTTAAGTAACTTGCCCAAGGTTACACGGCTAGTTTTTTTGTGTGTGCATTAAGTGTCTGAGGCCGGATCCGAACTCAGGTCCTTCTGACTCCAGGGCCAACGCTCCACTCATTTCGCCACCTAGCCTCCCGAAGCAAACACTTTTGAAAAGGGACAGGGTGAAAGCAGAAAATAGAATAAGTGGGGCAAGGGATAGGATGGAGGGAAATATAGTTAGTCTTTCACAATATAACTGCTATAGAAATGTGTTGCATAACTATAGTTGTACAACCTATGTTGAATTACTTGTGTTCCCATGGTGGGGGGGGGGGGTTAATGAGGGAAGAAAGGAAAGACTCTGGAACTCAAAGTTTCAAAAAATAAATGTTAGTGCATGTTATATGCAACAGGGAAATAAAATATACAGGCAATGGCCTATAGAAATCCATCTTTCCCTACTGGAAAGTTGGGGGGATGGGGAAGGATATAAGAGGGAACAAATTGGGGGAAGGGATATTCAGTAGGCTTAGTATTTTGGCATGGGGGCTAGGGGAGAGATGGGGAGAAAAATTTATAACTCAAAATCTTGTGGAAATGAATGTTGAAAACTAAAAATAAATAAATAAATAAATGAAAGTTTAAGAAAATATTTTAAAAAACAGAGAAAAATGGCATTATAATAGATTATGATCAGATGAAAGAATTCCAGAGTTTATGCACATGAAACTGGTGCATGTGTGGGTGGTAGAAATATAAAGGATATGAACACATTTTTGTATATTATAAGTTGAGGAACCAAGAGGTTAGGGCATTTGAGGAAGTATCAATATGAAGTTTTCTAGTAGGAAGGCAAGAATTGGGGAAGAGAGAAAGACTGATAGAGATACTAACCTTATTTAAGAAGGGAAGGGAATATACTATAGGTTTTCAGCCTATATATATAGATAGGAATTGAGTGAACTTTGGTGAATGAAAGAGTAATAAGTGGCGACAGTAGGAGGAGAAACTAGATGTGGTAATGGGGAGGCAAGAGTATTCCAGCTCCTCCACCTTTTCTAGTAAGTGCTGGGATGGGTGGTGAGGGAAATAATATCATCAAGAGAGATCCAGGACTCACTGAGAACCAGAAGATGGAAGGAGTGGGAAAGGAAAAGATTTAAGATGACAGCATTTTTGCCTATGGTACAGGTACAAAAGATTCCAAAAAGTGTTGTGGAAGAAATGGGTAGTTTTGGGGTGGGACACAGAGAGTATGTATTGAGGGCAATAAGAATAAGGAATCTTATTCTGGGGATGTAGAGTCTGGGGAATATTATTTGAAGCATGACCTATAGGGTTTCAGAATCAATGTCAGGAGAGGCTATAACCAAGGGATTTTTGTTAATCATTAATTGAAAATTTAAGATCATCAGTATTAGTGTTATAACCTCAAGGAGTCTGTTCAGAGCTTTGGACAATTAAGATGAGGGAGAAAGAATTTAAAGAAGGAAATTTCCTCTAAGGCATGGGACTATGCTGGAAGTTTCATGGAATGAAACCCTTTCATTTCATCTCAGGAACAACAACAGCAACCACAACAACAACCAGAAAGAAGATAAGAAGTTGATTAAAATTTTTTCAAAGTTAGCTATGATATATTTCTGATTTTTATTGATTGTTAACAGAAAGTATTATCAACATTTCTCAACTGTATATTATACCTTGACAAAATGACAATTACTAGGGCATCTAAAATTTCACAAACAAATATAGAAAACAAGTATTAAAAACATCTTTTCTGATCAATTGCTGTAAAATGATAATCAATAAAGTAGATTTTAAAGACGGATTCAAGCTTAAATGGAAACAAAATAATTTAAACCAGCAGAATTAGTGGGTCAAAAATCATGAAAATGATAGGAAATTTCATTTAAAAAAATAACAACAATCTAAGAAAATATTAAGATAATATCCACTATGACCAAGTTGGATTTATATCATGAATTTAGCATTACATCAATACTAGAAAAAAAAAACATTAGCCTAATAGACATTATTTGTAATAAAATAATAATCACATTAGATTTTTTGACAAAACACATCTGTGTATTTGAAAAAAAATAAACACATCCTTTTAATAGAATTGATCTTTCCTTTTTATTATAAAAAGTGTCTATCTAAAAGCAAAGCCAAATATTAGCTATAGCAAAGAAAAACTAGACACCAGTTTTATTAGGTAGGCTTGAGATAGATCTATCATACTAGGCAGACATTAGCTAGATCTAGCAAACCCCTGGAAGTTACCTAAAATATTTTTAGAAAAATGTGCTTGGCAATGATATTTCATATATTCATCATCCTTTTCAGAATAGTCTGAAGTCATGATTCCTCCACTATTAATTCCTGCTTGTTTCAAAGAAGACCAAGTTGAAGAAAATTATCAAGTCTATATACAAAATTTCTAAGAGTCATAACAATAGTGGAAAATAAACAAAAAGTCACTACAGAAAATAATGTAAGAGAAAGGGAAATTGGTGGTGCTGATATGGCTAGATCATCTAATACCCCAGTTGATGGGCATCCCCTCAGTTTCCAATATTTTTCCACTACAAAAAGGGCTGCTATGAATATTTTTGTACGTGTAGTTTTTTTCCCCCTTTTTATGACAACTTTGTATACAGACGTAGAAGAATGTATTGCTGGATCAAAGAGCATGCATAGTTTGCTTACCCTTTGGGGATATTTTGAAATTGTTATACAGAATAGTTGAATCAGTTCACAACTCCATCAATAGTGTATTATGTTCAAATTTTTGTACATCTTCTCCAAAATTTATCATGTTCCTTTTTTTGTCATATTAGTTAGGCTGATACATGTGAGGTGGTACCTTATAGTTCTTTTAATTTGCATTGCCCTAATCAAAAGTGATTTACAGCACTTCTTTATATGTTTATAGATAGCTTTGTTTTCTTTATCTGAAAACTACCTGTTCATATCCTTTGACAACATAATGTGAGGCTGGATTTGAACACAGGTTCTTCTGACTCCAGGGCCTGTGCTCTATTCACTGTGCCACTTAGCCACCCCCAGTCTTTTTTCTTTCCTACTAATCTTGTTGGAATGATTTTGTCTGTACAAAATCTTTTTTTTTAATAGAATAAAAATGATCTATTTATATTTTCTAATTGTCTCTATCTCTTGTTTGAGAATGGTTTTCTTCCCCATATATCTGACAGGTACACTTTGGCTCACTCTTCTAATTTGTTTATGATGTCACCCTTTATGTCTGCATCATGCACCCATTTTGCCTCTATATTTGTATATGGTGCCATGTTGGTCTATATCTTGTTGATGTCCGATTGTTTTTTAGTTTTTCCAGCAGTTTCTGTCAAATAGTGAGTTTTTTTCTCAAGGGCTGTGGTCTTTGGTTGCTAGGCTGCTATGTTCTAGTGACTAAGTTACTGTGGCCATTGACTACTGTGTATCTATTCTATTTAACTGATTTATCATTGAAATTTTTAGCCAGTACCATATAGTTTCAATGATTATTGCTTGATCATATAGTTTGATATATGGTATTGCTAAGCCATTTTTCTATGTTTTTTTTTTCCTCACCAATTCCATTAATATTCTTGACCTTTTGCTTTTCCAGATGAATTTTGTTGCTATTTTCTTCAAGGTCTATCAAATATTTTTTGTAGTTTGATTTTTATGGCACTGAATAAGTAAATTAACTTAGGCAGACTTATAATTTTCATCATATTGTGTAAGACTACCAATGAACAACTAATATTTTTTTCCTATTGTTAAATCTGACTTTGTGTGAAAAGTATTTTGTAATTGTGTTCATATAGTTCCTGGGTTTGTCTTGGCAGGATGATCACCAAGTACTTTATATTGTGTACAATGATTTTAAAGTGAATTTCTCTTTCTATCTCTTGTTGCTGGACTTTGTTGGTCATAAAAAGAAATGCTGATAATTTATGGGTTTATCTTATATGCTGCCACTTTGCTAAAATTCTTGATTATTTCAAGCAGTTTTTAGTTGATTTTCAAGGGTTCTTTAAGTATACCATCATATATCCAAAAAGAGAGAGTTTTGTTTCCTCTTTCTCTTCTATTCTAATTCCTTTGATTTCTTTTTTCTGCTCTCATTGCTTATAGCTAACATTTCTAGTACTATATTACACAATAGTGGTGATGATGGGCATCCTTACTTCACCTCTGATCTTATCAGGAAGACTTCTAACTTATCTACACTACATATAATGCTTGCTGATAGTTTTGGATACTTACCTATCATTTTAAGGAATGCTCCCTTTATTCCTATGTTCTTTTGTGTTTTTAATAGGAATTAGTGCTGTATTTTATCAAAAGCTATTTCAGCATCTATTGAGACAATTACATGATTTCTGTTGGTGTTGTTATTAATATGGTTAATTATGTTTTTTTAGTTTTCCTAGTATTGAACCAACCCTCAATTCTTGGTATAAATCCCACCTGGTCATAATGTATAATCCTTATTAAATATTACAATCACTTTGCTAGCATTTTGTTCAAAATGTCTGTATTATTATTGATTAGGGAAATTGGACTATGGCTTTCTTTCTCTGTATTGCTCTTCCTGGTTTAGGTATCAGCACCAGATTTGGGCCATACATTTTATAGGATTGTTTCTTTATCTATTTTTCCAAATAATTCATATAGTATTGGAATTAATTGTTCTTTAAATGTTTGGTAGAATTCACTTGTGAACCCATCTGACCCAGTGGATTTTTTCTTAGGGAGTTCATTAATGGAAATATTCTCCATTTAACCCATATTATCATATTGGGCAAAATATTTCCTAATGATTGCTTTAACTTCTTCTTAATTGGTGATGATTTCATCCTTTTCATTTTTATGTTGGATACTTGTTTTTTTTTTCATTTTTAACCAAATTGACCAGTGGCTTATCTATTTTAATGTTTTTTCCCCCATAAAACAAGCTACTAGATTTATTAGCTTAATAGTTTTTTCTTTTACTTTCAGTCTTATTAATCTCACCTTTGATTTTCAGAATGCCTAATTTTGTGCTCAATTAGGGATACTTAATTTGTTCTTTTTCTTTTTTTTTTTTTATAAGCAATTGGGGTTAAGTAACTTGCTCAAAGTTACAAGGTTATTTATGTGCGGGTGCTCATTTTCTGAAGCCGGATTCGATCTCGGGTCATCCCAACTCCGAGGCTGGCGCTCTTACTCACTGTGCCACCTAGCCACCCCAGTTTGTTCTTTTTCTACATTCATTAGTTGCAGGCCCAATTTATTGGTCTGTTCTTTTTCTATTTTTAGCATAAGTGCTACTTGGGCTGCATTCTACAAATTTTGGTGTGTTGTCTCGTCATTCTCTTAGATGAAATTATGTTTCTATGATTTGTTCTTTGATTCACTTATTCTTTAAGATTAGATTATGTAGTTTCCAATTAATTTTTAATCTATCTTTCCACTACCTTTTGTTGAATGTAATTTTATTGTATTATGATCTAAAAATAATAAATTTACTATTTCTGCCTTTCTGCATTTGATTTTGAGGTTTATTTGCCCTAATACAGTCTCAGTTTTTGTGTAGGTGTCATGCACTGCTTAGAAGTATTCCTTTCTGTTCCCATCCAGTTTTCTCCAAAGGTCTGTCATATCTAGATTACCTAATATTCTATATAGCTCCATAGTTTCTTTCTTGTTTCTTTTTGTTGGATTTATTGAGTGCACAGAAGGGATAATTGAAGTCCCTTCCCCCACCATACACCACAGTATAATTTTACTGTAATTTCTTCCTGTAACTCATTTAACTTCTCCTTTAAGAATCTGAATGCTACACTATTTAGTGCATAGATATTTTGTATCGCTATTGCTTCATTGTCTATGGTACAAGCAAGATATAGTGTCCTTATTCATCTCTTTTAATTGGGTCTATTTTTGCTTTTATTTTGTCTGAGATCAGGATTGCTATCCTTGCTTCTTTTTTTTTTTTTACTTCATCTGAAGCATAATAGATTCTGCTCCAGCCCTTTACCTCTTGTCAGTGTGTATCTCTTTGCTTCAAGTGTATTTATTGTAAATAACATATTTTAGAATTCTAGTCTTTGATCCACTCTGCTATCTGCTACTGTTTTACAAAAGAGTGCATCTCATTCACATTCACAGTTATGCTTACTAACTATATTTCCCTCTATCTCACTCTCTCTCCTTTCACCCTTTCTCTCCTCACCAGTGTTTTGTTTATATCTACCACCTCCCCTGATCTGCCCTCCCTTCTGCCAGTTCCCTTCCCCGCCTTACTTAATCTTCTCCCTTCCTACTTCCCTGCTGGGTAAGACAGATTTCCATATTCAATTGATTGTGTATATTATTCCCTCTTTGAGACAATACTGATGAGATTAAGGTTCAAGTGATGCCAGTTGTCCATCCTTCCCATCTTCTCTCCAATATAATGCATTTCATGCACCTCTACATGTGATATAATTTACCCATTCTACTTCTCTCTTCTTTCTGCACTCACTGTACTCCTCATTCTCATTCCTTATTTTTTATGTCATTACCTTAAATTTGCCTTATAATCGTACCCTCTGTCAATGTATATTTCTTTAAGCTGTAGTAAGAGTGATACATTTTTAAAGAATCACAAGTACCACCTTCTCATGTAGGCATGTAAACAGTTTATCTCCCATCAAATCCTTTATATTTTCTTTTCCCTTTTCCCCTATTTATGCCTTTCTTGAGTCTTGATATCAGAGATCAAATTTTTCATTTAATTCTGGTGTTCTCCTTATGAAAGCTTGAAATTCTTCTATTTCATTGAATGACTATTTTTTCCTTGATGTATTATGATTAATTTTGCTGGGTCAGTGATTCTTGTTTGTAGTCCTAGCTCCATTCCTTCCAGAATATCATGTTCCATAACCTTTGATCTTTTTTATGTTACAGCTGCTAAGTCTTTTGTAATCCTGGATGGAGCTCCCTGATATTTGGATTATTTCATTCTGGCCACTTGCAGTATTTTTCCTTGACCTGATAGTTCTGAATTTTGACTCTAATGTTCCCTGGAGTTTTTATTTTGGGAAATCTTTCTTGAGGTGTTTGGTGGATTCTTTCAATGCCTACTTTGCCCTCTGATACCAGTATATTAGGGTAGTTGTACTTGATAATCTCCTGAAATATGCTGTCCAGATTTCCCTTCTGAATATGGTTTTAAGGTAGGCCAACAATTCTGACATTGTCTTTCCTGTATTTGTTTTCCAAGTCAGCTGTTTTTCCTGTGAGGTATTTTACATTCCCCCTTTTTCTCATTCTTTTGAATTTGTTTGGTAATTTTTTGATATCTTACAGAGTTATTAGCTTTCACTTGCCTAACTCTAACTTTTAAGGAGCTGTTTTCCTCAATTAACTTGTGTACTTTCCTTTCTATTTGGTCAATTGTGTTTTTTATGGAGTTGTTCTCTTCAATGGATTTTTGTATCTTCTTTTCCATTTGTTCAAATCTATTTTTAAGCAGTTGTATTTTTTGTTGTTGTGGTTTTTTTTTTTTTTTAAGCAATTGGGGTTAAGTAACTTGCTCAAGGTTACATGGCTAGTCATTTTTTATGTGTGGGTGCTCATTTTCTGAGGCTGGATTCCGTCCTGGGTTGTCCCAACTCTGAGGCCAGCGCTCTTTCTCACTGTGCCACCTAGCAGCCCCTAAGCAGTTTTTTTTTTCCGAGATTTTCACTTTTTAAAAATAATTCTCTTGCATCACTCTTATTTCTTTTTCTTCTGTTTCTCTTACGTGATTTTAAAGCTCTTTTTTGAGCTCTTTCATGAGTTTTTTCTGAGTTTGAGATCACTTCCCTTTTTTCTTTGGGGGTTTTGTCCATAGGCATTTTGACATTGTTGTCCTCTTCTGAGTTTGTGTCTTGATCTTCCCTAATACCATAACAAATTTTTATGTCCATGTTCTTTTTTTGTTGTTGTTTTGTGCTCATCTTTTTTATCTTTTTTTCCTTTCTTTTAAATTTTTATCTCTGTTCCCAGGGTAGAAGGGACACTGTTTTAGGTTTTTTTGTGCCAGAGGCTGCAGGCCATGGCTATTTACCATTTATGGTACTATTTATTATTATGGTACTCCAATGATTTTGCCCTGCCTGGGGGACCCTGCTACCTGATGCTGTCCTGAGAGGGTAACTGGTGCTACTGAAGGCCACAGGGGTCCCGTAGCTTACCTGGTCCCGAACTATAGTCCTAGTGCTGGTATTTGGCATGTACTATGTCTGGTTGGATGTTTCTGTGTTTCTCTGGGACTATACTGAAGAACATGGCAGTTCTCAGAACTGGGGTTTGCCCCTTCCCCTGGCTATGCTGAGGGATGTCCTCCATGAAGGAGGATCCTGGTGTTGGTATTTGGCTGCTTCACTATACTGGGACTCAGAATATACCACTGGTTTACTGAAGTAGGGTTTGTTGCTGGCTTGCTGGAATGCTTCCTGTCCTATCCTGTTCTCCCCTTTTACTTGAGTGAGACAGACCTTTCTTTCCTCATGAGCTTCCAAGTTTCTTGGTAGAAAAGATTGTTTCACCCCATAATTTTGCTGATTCTGCTGTTCTAGGATTTGTTTTTGACTATATTTTATGGTTGTTTGGAAGTGAATAGGGGAGAGTTATAGTAAGTACTGCCTACTCTACCACCTTGCCTCTGGGACTTTCAGTTGCTTTTTATTATAATGACTAAGTTGAGTGGGTGTAATGGCAAGCACAGAAGTAGTTCACAACTTGTTTCAGCTATTAAATTAAAACTTTGTTTTAGTCTGTTAATAAACAGAAAGTGTGAACTCCACAACTTGTGAACCCTAGAATTTTTGAACTCCTGGGGAAGAGCTAATGATTATATAAGGAGAGCCCCAGGGCTAGAGACAGCAGGGACTGAGAAGAAGACTCTTGTTATAGCAGACTCAAGAGGAGAAAACTTGTGGCATCCTGGCATTCTGTTTATCTGCTCTGTCTGTGTTGATGTTTGTGTATGATACTTTGTATAGAAGGCCTGGGACATTACTGGAAGCCCTTAAAGAGGATTTTCTGGTTGTATGTATACAGAATTCCTGGAGGAGGGTTTTGGAGATCCTGGGACTTTGCTGATGATTTGTGCTGACCTCATGAACATTATTTGTGGGTCTTTGTTGATTTCTGTGTTGATGATTTGTGTTAAGTTCCCAGACCTTGTTGGTGGGTCTGAGTTGATTTCACAGGCATAAAGCGAATTGATGATGGGGCTAGCAATTTGTATGGATATTGTTTTGGCTCTATTAAGCTCTGTCTTCACAGAAACAGAAACTGTGAAGAACTTGAGGTAAACTGTACACTGTGAGTTTCAATATGAAACAGGAAGTGGACAAAGAACTGGACAAGGAGCTGGACAAGGAGCTGGGAGCTGCCTGCCTTTGAATCCACATAATAGCTGGAGCTGGGACCATGGAAGAGGAACCACGGATGCTGAGAGCCAGCCTTGAGTCAAGCTGAAAGAAGATTTTACTTGGATACTGTGTACTGACTGAGAAAATTATGACTTACTATGACCTAGGGGTGGATGCCCTGTGTATTTTCCACTACTCTTTAAGAGGTTACTGAGTAGTGACTGATGACTGAATACTGACTGATTTGTAATTTAGTGTGCCCCATAAGTGGAGAACTTTGACTATTATATTTTGTGACCCTTAAGGAAGCACGTCTCCTTAAGGATGATTGAATGATTGAGTTACTAAATTATTGTACTTTGTTGAAAACTATTGTGACAACTTTGGTGAAAACTATGTGGCCATTTTAGATATGTCATTGTGAATGCTATATTTTGATTTTCTGTGATAAGTTTTAACATTGTTAAGGCTGTACCATGACTCTCTGTGAATGTTTTGCTCTGATTTGTTATTGAATAAATAGAGTGTTCACTATCTTATGTAATGAGAACCCTGAAAGCTGTTCACAGCACCAGTCCTCTGGAAAGCTCCTTGTGTTCAGTTTTACAGTGGCTAAGGACCTAAACATGTGAAGTAGTGATGGAATCAATTATTGCACCTTATTATTATCCTTGGCTTTATGATACTTAAGAAATCTGTTTATCTCCAAAATTTTGGGAATTTCATTGCTCATTCTTTTATTGTGTATATGTTTGTTTGCATGTGTATGTATATGTATATCAATGGAGAGATGTCCCATATTATTGTTTAATGACTAGGTGTAAGAATTAGTCTTTTGACTTCTTCCATGTAGGGAGCACTTATATGAAGAAGCTCCCTCTACCAATGAATGTTAAGAAGTTTTGTACAATATACAATCTTAAAGAACTATTTAGAAACTTGAGAGATAAATGACTTGTCCAGCATCACACAATCAGTAGGTGTCAGAAGTGGAATTTAACTTGAAACCTTCTTGTCTGAAGTCAGCTCTTCATCTGCTGTGTTCAGTGGCCTAAAAGTTTAATTAAAGCAATATCTAACTACTAAAATTCAAGTCCTGTTTTATTTTGGAAGGTCTAGATTAAGTGTATTTGGGGTTACACATGGAATTTCACTGGCATTGGGAATTTCTGGAGAAGAAACTAATTTTCCTGATGCAAATAAGCAATCATCCTGCAATTTATAGTCAGAGAGTTGCTCAGGGGCACTGAGAGGTTAAATTATTTGTCTGGGCTCACACAGCTATTAGGATCAAAAGTGAGGCTTGAATGTGGATCTTCCTGACTCTGATAATGACTCTATCTTCTATAACACATTGCCCTTCTCTAGGTAAGTTATAATTATATTTTTGAAGAAAACTGATTGATATGTGACAAGTGAGGAAGAGAAGCTCATTTAAATATGATAGTCAAGTATTTCATCAGCTGATAAATAAAAGAGAGCTTTTTATATTTAGAAAACAAAGTCTCAATTCTGTTTGGCACATCCCAGTCCTTTCCAAGACAATCTGGTAGCAAGTCATCAACAGATGTCAACCATAAGCCCCATTTTATAGCTCTTGAGTTAAAAACATGGAGAGGCCGGTTTTAGTTGGATTCTGATGGAAATCTACACAGGGTACCTTAGCAAAGATTTGGCCATGGGGAGGAAACCACACTGGTGTAGAAATATCCAAACACATTTATTTCCAACTGTGTTAAAAACCTGTATTAATGATATCACGGTACTGTGGATGCTTTAACGTGGCCCCATAAAAAAGCAGCAACAATTAGCCTGCCCATCTGTTTAGGAGTATACACTACTGTTGGCTGACTTAATGGCTACATTAATAGTAGCTTCCTCTGCTCTATAAGCCTGTATTCCAAATTGAAGTTCTCCTCATTAGATAATAATGATAATGATGAAATGTAAATGGAGGTGGATTGTGATCTCTGTCCTCTACTCAAGGCACACATGAAGTATAAAAACATAGTAAAATAGAGCCTGGGACACAATTTCAACTGTCAAAGGCCCTCAATCAGTTTTGTTTTCCATTTACCGTATTTTTAATGATAACTTTTTTCCATATCACATTGATTTCTGCATATATTACTTCCTTCTCCTCTATTCAGCAAGCTACCTATTGCAATAATGTTGAAAAAGGGAAAGAAAGCAATTAAAGCAAGACAACACATCAAACAAGTGTGACTGTGCAATATTCCTCCATGTCTGCAATTAAAGGAAGGAGGTGCATTTTCTTGATTATTTTTCAGGGTCAAGCTTGGTCATTATAATTGTACAACATTCAATTTTTAAAAATTATTTTTCTTTACAATTAAATTGCTACAGTCATTATGCATAATTTTCCTGGATGTGTTTACTTCACTTTTTATCAAATCATGAATGAATGAATGAACAAATAAAGCATTTATTAAGGATTGACTATGCAAAGTGATGAGAGTAGAAACATTAAAGTAAGACAGTCCTTGTTCTCATTGGTGATACAATTAGAAAAGTAAGACAAATCCTTCTCCCAAATGACTCACATTCATTTTCTCATGCTTCTCTGAATTCATTTTAGTGCTTGTTTCTTAAAGAGGCAAGCATAATTTTCAATGATTATTACTATGTTATTCTGATGGGGATATGAAAAGCAGCTGGATGGTAAGGGCACATATCTTCCACTATTTCCTGGCTTACTGATACTTGTCAACATTTCCTCCCATTGTAAATGTACTAGAATAAGAGAGACAAAGTTGAAGGAAAAAGTCAGGAGCATCAAAGGATTGTGGTATAGAGAATACACTTTTTCTTTAGGCATACCTAAATGACAAATTCCAGCCTGGATGCAATTGCTAGTTGAATTCAGTTCAGCCAAAATGTATTAGCTATACATTTTGTGCTCATTATCACTTAGAACTGTCCTATTTTCTATATTCTGAAGTCTACATCCCCTTCCCACATCACAATTATCCATCCTTTCACATATACACAATTTCTTTATATTTAAAATTTCTATTCACTCATCATAGCTTTCAGGTCCCCATTGATTCTTGTTCTTTAGCCTATCAACTTGATCCTAGCCTTATTTGCCTTCCAACTCAATCTTAAACCTATGGTTAGTCATTTCAACAACTCTTGAGTTAAATTCCTACCTTTTATGTCTTTTAATATATCTTAATGTGGTTCAATGCTGCTGGGAGAAATCATAAAATGTTGAGTGAATGTACTATAAATTTATGCTACTTAAACTTAATTGGATCTTGAGTACTGCACAGAATTCTTATATAATTGCCTTATTGAAAATTTTCAGTACACACACGCTTACATACACACTTCCTTTTATCATAATTCCTAATTCTTAATTATGCTATCATTTCTCATTAACAAACTTGTAGAAAGAATTCTATACTTGTTGCTTTCACTTCCTTATTACCTAATCATTCTTCAAATCACATACAATCTGGCTTCTATCCCCACCAATCTACTGAATGGAATCCAAAAATCCTAATGCGATATTAAATTACATTAAGTGATGAATAATGTCTGGAATACGGTGGTGATGATCCACTGGACTCTACCATTTTGTCTTCTGGAAGCCCTACTCTTTTTTACAAATTGCCCTTTATATTAGACCCATGCCCTCCCTTTTGTGTGGGTGTGTATTTTTTATCTAATTTTCTAAGTATGTACACATTATCTTTACCCCTACCATAAGACTTCCAGTTCTCTGAGGGCAAGAACTATTTCCTTTATTTTTCTTTGTATCTCCATGGCCTAATACAATGCATATCCTATTAAGCATGCTTAAGAACTGCTTCTTGAATCGAATTGAATAAAATCGAATCATTCTGCCTTGGTTAGACCACATTTGTAGTATTGCCTTTGTTTCTAGACAATACATTTTAGAATGGATCTTGTCCACATGAGGGAAGCCAGGATGGTGATTGGAACAAGTGCTGTGTGTGAAGATCCATTGAAGAACTTGGGGCTATTTCCTGTAGAAGAAATGATGTAGGAAAAATGATACTTGTCTTTAAGTAATTATTAAAAATGACTTACATTTGGAAGAAGGATTAGATTTTTTTTTCTTGACTAAACCAGGAGCTGGGTGGAAGTTACAGAAAAGTTGATTTATTGCCAATATAATAAAAAGTTTCCTAATAAATAGCATGATCCAGAGGTGACATCAGCTCTCCAAACTGGTTAGTTTGCCCTTCACTAGGGTTCTTCAAAGAGAAGCTGAATGACTACTTGTCAGGATCTCATAGGGAAGATTCCAGTTCAGGTATTGGATTGAACTAGAAGACCTTTTGTAATTTTGGAACTCTATAAAATAGTTGACTCCAAGGAAACTAAGGATCTTATTATCCCAACTTTGATGTCCCTTTCTCTTCATTTTTGAACATTTTCAATATTTGGAATTATTGATCACTTTCCTTTTATTGAAATTCTTTTATTCCTTGACTTCTGCAATGCAGTATCCTCACAAGTCTTCTATATTTCTTTTTTTTCCCAAATGCTTTACTAAATAGTGGTTTACATTATTCATTTCTGCCAGATTTTGAGTTACATTTTCCCCTATTTTTCCCTACTCCCACCCCAGAATAGCAGTCCCACAGGATATCACCTCATCAAATCTGCCCTCTCCCATATCTTCTCCCATACCCCCTTTGACTTTTTCAGTAGGGCATGGTGAATCTTTGTGGCCCAAATGCCTGTATATCTTATTTCCCAATTATGTGTGAAATAGTATTACTAATAGTATTTATATATTTTTACACATTTGATTTTAAAACTTTGAATTCCAGATTCATTCCCTAGTCCCTTGTCACCCATCCTTACTGGGAAGATAAGCAATTCAGTATGTGTTGTGCTTGTGTAGCTATGCAAAACATTATCATAGTAGATATATTGTAAAAGACTGACTATATTTCCCTCCCTTCAATCCCACCTCCCACTTGGTCTATTCCCTACTTTGATCCTGTCCTTTTTCACGAGTGGGTGCTTCCAACTCCCCTCCCCCCCTTCCCTCCTGCCCTCGCTTCCATCATCTTCCCTCCCATCCCCTTTCCCCCCAACTCTCCTGTAGGGTAAGATATCCTGTCTAGTATGTATGTCATTCTCTCCCTGATCCAAATTCAATGAGAATAAGGTTTTGCCTTATTGTCTTCCTGTTCTTCCCCTCCATTGTAACCATTTTCCCTTGCCTCTTCTCTATGAGAGAGTTTACCCCATTTTGTCTTTCCCCATCTCTTCTCATTATATTCCTCTCTCAACTCTTAATTCCATCTTTTAAGTATCAACCCTTCCAATTAAATTTGACCTGTGTCTTCTATCTATGTATACCTGTAAACATATATACATACATTTACATACGTGTTCATATGCCCATATACCTTTCTTCAACTATTTTCATCTGGAGAATAGTTTCATCAGTTACAGTTACTGTTTTTCCATTTAGGAAAGTATATAGTTCAACTATCATAAGTTCATTATGATTTCTTTTCCCTGTTTACCTTCTCAAGCATCTCTTGCTTCTTGTATATGAATGTCAAATTTTCTATTCAACTTTGGTTTTTTCATCAAGAATTCTTGAAAGTCCTTTATTCCACTGAATGACCAATTTTTTTTTCTTGAAACATGACACTCAGTTTTGCTGGGTAGGTGATTCTGGGTTTTGATCCCAGGTCCTTTGCTCTGCAGAATATTATATTCCAAGCCCTTCAATCCTTCAGTATAGAACCTGACAGATCCTGTGATATCCTGATTGTGTTTCCACAATATTCAAATTATTTCTTCCTGGCAGCTTGTAATATTCTCTCCTTGATCTGGGAATTCTGGAACCTGGCTATAATATTCCTAGGAGTTTTCTCTTTGGGATCTTTTTCAGAAGGTGATCTATGAATTCTTTTTTTAAATAAACAAATGCTATATTAACTTCTGTTTTACATCATTCATTTCTGCCAGATTTTGAGTTACAATTATTTCCCCCCTGTTTTTCCCCTACCCACCCTTTCAGAATAGCAGTCCCACAAGATATCACCTCCTCCAATCTGCTCTCTCCCATATCTTCTCCCATACCCCCTTCAACTTTTCCATTAGAGGAAGGTGAATCTCTGTGTCCCAATGCCTTTATATCTTATCTCCCAATTACAAGCAAAAGAATATAAAAAATAGTATTTATATATATTTGAAACATTTAATTGTGAGACCTCAAATTTCAGATCCATTCCCTTCCTCCCTTGTCACCCATTCCCTCTGAGAAGATAAGTAATTCAGTATATGTTGTACATGTCTAGCTATGCAAAACATTACCATGGAAGATATGTTGTACAAGGCTGCTTATAATTCCCTCCCACTCATCCCACCCCCAACCTGATCCATTCCCTACTTGATCCTGTCCCTCTTCTATAGTGGGAACTTCCAACCTCCCCTCCCACCAAGGATGCCCTCCCATCCATCATCCCTCCTCTCATCCCCCTTCCCCCTATTCTGCTGCAGGTTGAGATATCCCATTTAGTATGTATGTCATTCTCTCCCTGAACCAAATTCAATGAGAATGTGGTTTTGCCTTTTTGCCTTCCTATTCTTCCCCTCCCTTGCAGCCACTTCCCCTTGCTTCTTCTACATGAGATAGTTTACCCTACCCTGTCTCTCCCCATCTCCTCTTGCCACTTTCCTCTCTCACCTCATAATTTCACCCCTTGAGTATCCTCCCTTCCCAACAAATTCAACCTATGCCCTCTATCCATATATAACTGTAACCATACACACACACATTCACATATGTATTCATATGACCATACACACTTCTTCCATTATTTTCATGCTGAGAAAGATTTCATCAGTCACAACTATTGTTTTTCCATAAAGGAATGTAAATAGTTCAACTTTGATAAGTTCCTTTTGATTTCTTTTCCCTAATTACCTTCTCAGGCATCTCTTGCTTCTTGTGTCTGGATGTCAAATTTTCTATTCAACTCTGGTTTTTTCCTCAAGAATGCTTGAAAGTCCTCTATTCCACTGAATGACCATATTTTCCCCTGAAACAAAATATTCCATTTTGCTGGGTAGGTGACCCTTGGGTTCATTCCCAGCTCTTTTGCTGTCTGGAATATCATATTCCATGCCCTTCAATCCCTCAGTGTAGAAGCTGCCAGGTCCTGGGCTATTCTGATTGTGTTTCCACAATATTGAAATTGTTTCTTCCTGGCTGCTTGTAGTATTTTCTCCTTGATCTGGGGATTCTGGAAGCTGGCTATAATATTCATGGGAGTTTTCTTTTTGGGGTCTTTTTCAGAAGGTGATCGGTGGATTCTTTCAACCTCTATTTTGTCCTCTGGATCTAAAACAGGGCAATTTTCCTTGAGAATTTCTTGAAGGGTGATTTCTAGGTTCTTTGTTTGATCATGGCTTTTGGGTAGTCCAATAATTTTTAAATTGTCTCTCCTGGATTGATTTTCTAGGTCAGTGGTTTTTCCCATGAGATATTTCACATTGCCTTCTAATCTTTCATTTGTTTGGATCTGCTTAACAGCACCTTGATTTCTCATAAAGTCATTAACTACCATTTGCTCCAGTCTAACTCTGAAGGAATGAATCTCCTCAGTGAGCTTTTGAGATTCTTTTTCCATCTGGCAAATTCAACTTTTTAAGGCATTCTTCTCCTCATTGCCCTTTTGGGCCTCCTTTGCCATTTGAGTTAGTCTATTTTTTAAGGTGTTGTTTTCCTCAGTCAGGCTGTTGACCCTCATTTCTTACTTTTCCTGCATCCTTCTCATTTCCCTTTCCAATTTTTCCTCTACTTCTCTTATTTGATTTTTAAAGTCCTTCTTAAGGTCCTCTATGGCCTGCAACCCGCTCATGTTTTCCCCTGGGGCTTTTGGAGCAGGACTTCTGACTTCACAGGCCTCTTCCCCTATGCTTCGATCCTCTTTACCCACAAAGTAGGAGTCTAGGGTTGCATTTTTCTGTTTAATTTGTTTCCTTTGCCTTGGCATGTTGCCACTTAATTACTTGAATTTTGGGCTTATTGCCACAGTATGGCTTTGCCGCCAGATAGCGGGATTTTCGTCCTGAACACATGTTGGGGCAACTTCCATTTCTGGTAAGCTGAAAATCCACCCACGAACTCCACCCCAGATCACAATCCAGATCCAGGGAGGTTAAAGCAGGAGTGATCGCTGGATCTCCCTACAGTTCTCAGCCTAGGAGCTGGAGCTGCCTCCGAAAACTACAAAATGGCATGTCTCCTCAGTGGCTTCTAGCCCCCAGGGGAGGAAGCCGATGCATTCCCCAAATACTGGTCCCAAAGTCCATAGGGCACTAACCTCTCACTTTGTCCTAGGCATGTCTATGTTGATAATTCTGGAATCACCACAGCTGCTGGTGTTCTGGGGTCCCTCCAGCCAGCTGCTGCCCCTGCCTCCCTGAGGCTAAAACCACAACTCAGGCAGACCTGTGCTTGGCTCCCCGCACTCTGCACTGGTCCTTCCTGCAGGGCTGCTTGGCTGTCCTCAGCAGGAGGTTAGCTTCTCTGTGTCGTTCTGTGGGTGTTGGGGCTCCAGAACTTGCTCAGAGTCCCCTTTTACATAGTTTGGATGTGATCTGGGGGAAGAGTGGCTTGGACACACTGTTTCTACTCCACCATCTTAGCTCCACCTCCCTCTATGAATTCTTTCCATCTCTATCTTGCCTTCTGGTTCTAAAACATCAGGGCAATTTTCTTTTCGAATTTCTTTAAGGCTGATTTCTAGGTTCTTTCTTTGATCATGGTTTTCAGGTAGTCCAATAATTTTTTGTTCTCTCTTGGATCTATTTTCCAGGTCAGTAGGTTTTCCCATGAGATATTTCACATTGCCTTCTATTCTTATATTTTTTTGGATCTGCTTAACAGCATCTTGATTTCTCATAAACTATTATTTCATTTGTTTGGATCTGCTTAACAGCATCTTGATTTTTCTTAAACTAACCTCCCTTTCCTCCAGTTTAATTCTGAAGGAAAGGTTCTCCTCAGTCAGACTTTGAGATTCTCTTTCCATCTGGCAAATTCGGCTTTTTAAGGAATTCCTCTCCTCATTGCCTTTTTCAGCCTCTTTTGCCATTTGAGTTCGTCTATTTTTAGGGCGTTATTTTCTTTAGTAAGGCTGTTTTCTCTCCTTTCATAATTTTCTTTTCTCTTCTTTTTTTTTTAAAGCAATTGGGGTTAAGTAACTTGCTCAAGGTCACATGGCTAGTCATTATTTATGTGTGGGTGCTCATTTTCTGAGGCCGGATTCGATCTCAGGTCAACCCAACTCTGAGGCCGGCACTCTTACTCACTGAGCCACCTAGCTGCCCCTCCTTTCATAATTTTCTTGCATCATTTTCATTTCCTGGGCTTGGCTCCCAGAATGCTGTGCTGGCAGGTCCCTGCTGGGCTGCTGGGCTTCCTCAGTGGGAGGTTAGCTTCTCTGTGTCATTTTGTTGGTTCTGGAGCTCCAGAGGTTGTTTAGGGGTCCGCTTTTACATGAATTTGCAAATTGTGGGAGCTGGAGCTACACAGAAGACCTGTTTCTACTCCCAAGTTTCCTATATTTCTGACAACTACTCCCCTCTCATTTGCTGGTTTTTTTCTTAACTCCTTAAATTTTATTATATTATATACATGTACTTCTTACTGGCTTTATGACTAAAATATTAGTTCCCCAAAGTTCTGTCTTTAGCCTTTTTTTCTGTATATTTCATCCCTTGGTGAGCCCTTCTGTTTCCACAACTTCAATGATCTCTTCTGTGAAGGTTATTCCTAAATAAACATTACTTCCAATTTCTTCTTGAAGACACAATTTTGTATTTTTATAGCCTGCTAAAAAGCACATCAAATTCAACATACATGAAATGAACTTCTATCCCATCCCAAAATTTGCTTCTGAATCTAGATTTTCTGTTTTTGCTGCTGAATTCAAAACCTTGGAGCCTGCTTTGACTTTGCTGTCACTTTCACTTTACATTTGCAATTAATGGCTAAATCTTATATCATAGTAATCTCTTCTTTCTACTTCCATTGCAACTACTTTAGTTCAGGCCCTCATGTCTTCACAAGTAGGCTATTATAATCTCGTCTAGGCTATCCTCTTTCAAATACATTCTCTATGTCAAATAATATACATAATTGATTTCATGTTCTCATTGCTGAAATCTGAAAATCTTCAATTGTAGAGAAAAGTTTCCTTTGATCCTAATGTCTACCTGCTTAATAACTAACTTGGCATTGGTAAACAGAAGATTGCAAAAAAAAAAAAAAACAACAACAAACATCCTACTATATTTATCAAGGAATCTTGTATAATTATAACATCTCCTTGGGAGGTAGATTTTTAGGAGACTTTCAGACTGTTTTTTTACTTCCTTCATACACATAGTAGGCACTTGTACCCTCTATACTTTTTCTTTTCTTTTCTTTTTGCAAAGTAACTGTTAGTCTATGAGCATTTTGTCTGCTGGCTGTATAAAATTATTTGTAAGAGTCTATTTTCATCTTATATTTCCATTAAGTATATCCATAGTACAATGCATATGTACACCATTCTTATGAAGATGTCATAAAGATTAAAAGCACACATATGAGTTAGTAGGTATTGATATCTTCTGTCACATTATGTGGTAATAATGTCATCTCTGACTTTTCTTTTTATTCTTTTGGTATTTCTCTCTTTAAAATATTTTGAAAATTATTCACTGAGCGCTCTGAGATTTGTATGGCTTCTAGTACATTTCATTTGCTAAGTCCAGTTGCTCTCTTGCTTTCCCCTTAATTGTTGCTTATAAGTTTAATAACTATGAACATTTAAAGCAAATAATCATGGAAGCATGCAAAATAAGGAATCAAATCACATGTAGTTATTAATCTTTATTATCATACATATTAATAAGGTAACTAAATAATATGAAGATTCAAAAAAGTGTGTTTGCTCTGTGTCCCTATCTGAATCTGTCTATGGTTCTATAAACTTTGGCTCTATTTTTTTATGAACAAAATATTATGGAGATCAGTATATATATACTTCTGATTCTATTGATCTCACTTTGTCTTATTTAATATTTTTCCATATTTCTTAGTACTTTTGATATTTATTTTTATAATACAACTATGCACCATTATATTAAGGGATCATCAGTAAATTAAATGAGATAAGCTATATAATGTACTTTGTATTCCTTAGAACACTGTATAATGCTAACTATTATTATTATTATTTTTAGATATCCTCTTGCTATATAATCTTAGTGAATATCCCTAAGTAACAACTGCTTGATGTCAATTTCTTAAATGTAACTGGAGACACTAATTACTGGGTGAGAACATTGGTGAGATCAACCAGACTGGAGACTAAAGTCAATAGCAATAGAGAAAGACACCCTCAATCTCCCAGGGTACTCACAGAACCCTTATGGAGATAAATAGATATGCTCTAGGGATCTTGACCCATTGGTGTGGATGTGAGTTAGGATGAGAACCTTCAGAGCTTTTCATATATGCCAGACAGTAGGTGTTGAGGATACAGAAAAAATGAAAAATATTTAGTGACCTCAAGGAGCTTACATTTTCCCTTTTTCTTATTAAATAATTACTGTTCTATCTCTTTTATCTGATAATATCTTTCTCATTTTTATTTTTCATTTTTGGTTTTCTTATTTATTTCTTAGGAAGAATACCATTTACATTATACCGTTTCACTGCCCCTTGAATGGCTTGTAACTTGTAAATTTGATTCTTTGGAGACTTTATCATTTTATGTCCCTCAGTCACATAAGAGCCCCAGGAAAATAAAGTGTGTGTGTGTGTGTGTGTGTGTGTGTGTGTGTGTGTGTGTGTGTGTGTGTGTGTGTGTAACATATATACACAGCTCTGTGATTTCACCAACATAGGGAACTTCCTATAATCATTTAGGTAAAATAGTAGGTAAAGTGTTGGGCCTGAAGTTAGGAAGATGAGTTTAGATTTGGTCTCAGGTGCTTACTACCTGTATGACTTGGGAGGTCAATTAGCCTTTACTTGCCTGAGTTTCATTGATGGTTAAAATGGTAATGGTTATGAGACCTACTTTCTAAGGTTGTTGTGAGGATCAAATGAGATACTATTTGTACTACTTTGCACAATACCTGATGCATAGTAGGTTGCTGTTCATTCTTCATTCTCAAAGAGTACCATTGACATCATGAGTAGGTGCTCCTTCAATGAACACCTACAACCTTTCTTCAAATTAATCTTAGAAAGTTTCATGTTCATATATAACCTATGTTAAATTACTTACTCTCCTAAGGAGGAGGAGGTGATGGAGGGAGGGAGAAAATTGGAACTAAACTTTTTTTAAATGAATGTTAAAATTTCTCTTTATATGTCATTGGAAAAAATAAAATATTATTAAAAAAGAAAGCTGCACATTAAACTGTCTATTGTTTTGGAATAACACAAAGAGCATGTCCTACCCATTTTTTTGATATGGAAAGGAATAGAATTGGCAAGGCAAGAGGTTGGATTTTTAAATTTTTTTAAGTCAAAACTTTATATTCTTCTACACAAATTGGTATTTTTCATTCTCCAAAAGAATGAGAGTTTCCAAAGGTAGCAAACTTCATTTATTACAATTGATATAATTGCCTAGAAATGTAATTGAAAAAATTATCTGAGATCACCAATGGAAACTCAGTTTCATCAGAACACAGTAGAATGCAAATCTTCAGAAAATTATACTACCTGCACACAAAGAAAATAATGGATATTTTAAGTATTTTGTAATAACACTTCTAATTTGGTCCAGTTATTAATACCTCTGCAATTTAGTTATTTGAAGATAATTTTGAAATCTTCTTCAAATAACTGGAGATTTGGTTGTCTTTAATTGTGCTTGTAAATTTTATCAGAATGTATTATCTTTCAGCTTGCTTTCTAATAAATCCATATCACTTTACTAATATTAGTTCAATCATTGATCTTACTTCTGTGTGAAGTATGTAGCTAGTGTAGGGGAGAGCATACTCATGATGTATGCATGAGAATGGCTCTATAATGGCCATTCAAAGAAATCGATACTGTAGTTCCCCTTGGAACTCCTAGAGGCTAGTGCTGAAGAGTCATGCAATTTGAAATCACAAAGCTATCCCTTTTTGATCCCTGAGTTGGAATTGCTGTTGAATCAGTGAATATTTAAAAGAGAATGACAAATCCCTCTACTTTGGCTTATTATTTTTCTGTCTATATAATGTGTCAGGGTTATTTGAATTTCTTCCTGGAGCAGTGAGGTAAGAGAATAATTCCTTTACCCCACCAGTGTCTATGATAACTAAATCATGTGGCTAGCCTAGATGAGGCTGAAACTAGATTTCAGAGCCCTAGCTGTCCCTTCTGCTTGCCTTTTCTTTTCCTGATTGTAGGTACTGAGGAACAATTTCAAGTGGATATGGCTAGGTTTTGGAGTCAGTCCTTCAAGTTTTTAGGTCAGGAGATCATAAGTCGTAAATCAGTGCTAGATACAATGGACAAGACACTCTTTTAATTGACTGAAGTGCTTCTTCAGAGGAGAAGGCAAATAACCAACTCCTGGACTAGATTTCCAAAGGCATGGACCTGGAGGAAATAATTTGGGCAGTACATAGTAAAGGATAAATTGTAAAGTGTTGACTTCACATCAACACTAAATCTCAACCTCCAAGAAGAACATACTTGTTATGTTCCTGCTATTACTTTTTAAAAGTCTTATTGCATGCTTGTGAGTGTCTTTACAGTAAAGGGTTATTTTTTAAATATAGATATTTATTTAATTAAATGTTTCTAAATACACTTAAAATTATTAACAGTAATTTAATTCTTTTCAGTTCCAAATAATCTTTATCCCTCTTAGTCCTCCACTCCTTGAGAAGGCAAGAAATATATTGATTATACATATGTGGTCAAGCAAAACATTTCCATATTAGCCATTAGTTGTGATAGAAAACATACACACAAAAAACAAAAATATAAAGTGAAAAATTATACTTCAGTAAGCATACAGTGTTTATCAGTTCTCTCTCTGTAGATGTACAGAATTTTTCATCATGGTTTCTTTGAAATTGATTTAGATCATTGTGTTGATGAGAGTAGCTAAGACTTTCACATTGATGAAAGCAAATTTCACTTTGTATCAGTTCATATAAGTCTTCACTGTTTTTTTTTTTCTGAAAGGATTATCTTCATTTCTTATAATATAATAGTATTCTATAACAATCATATAACACAACTTGTTCAGCTATTCCCCAATTGATGAGTATCCTCTCAATTTCAAATTATTTTCCACCACAAAAGGAACTCCTATCAATATTTTTATATAAATAAGTCATTTCTTTTTTCTTTAATCTCTTTAGGATACAGACCTAGTAGTGTTATTGATGGCTCAAAGGGTACACATAGTTTTATAGGCCTTTGAATATAGTTTCAAATTGTACTCTAAGTTGGTTGGATCATTTTATAACTCTACCAGCAGTGCATTAGTGTTTCTATTTTTCCTTATCCCCTCTAGCATTTGTCATTTTCCTTTTCTTTTTTAAATTTAAACATTTTTAATGAAATGCACAAGATTTTGAGTTACAAATTTTCTTCCCGTTTTTCCCCTACCCACCATCCCAAAATAGTGATCCCACTGGACATCCCCTCCTCCAATCTGCTCTATCCCATAGCTTCTCCCCTACCCCCTCCTACTTTTCAGTAGGAAACTATGGATCTCTATGCCCCAGTGCCTGTATATCTTATTTCCCAAATACATGTAAAATAATATTAATAATAGTATATATATTTTAGACATTTGGTTTTAAAACTTTGAATTCCAGATTCATTCCCTTCATCACTTGTCATCCACCCTTACTGGAAAGATATGCAATTCGATATAGGTTGTACATGTGTAGCTATGCAAAGCATTTCATAGTGGATATATTGTAAAAGACTGACTATATTTCCCTCCCTCCATCCCCCCTACTTATTCTATTTTCTACTTTGTTCCTGTCCCTTTTCAAAAGTGAGTGCTTCCAATTTCCCTCCCCCTAAACCTGCCCTCCCTTCCATCATCCCCCCTCTCATCCCCTTCTCCCCTACTCTCCTGTAGGGTGAGATACCCTATTTAGTGTGTATGTCATTCCCTCCCTAAGCCAAATTTAATGACAATAAGGTTGACCCATTACCTTTTGCCTTCCTGTTCTTCCCCTCCATTGTAACCATTTTTACTTGCCTCTTCTATATGAGATACTTTACCCTGTTCTGACTCTCCTCATGTCCTCTCATTACATTGCTCTCTCACCTCTTAATTTCACCTTTTAAGTATCATCCCTTCCTATTACATTGGTCCTGTGCTGTCTATGTATACCTTTTCACATATATACAAACATTCACATATGTATTCATATGCCCATATGCCCTCCTATATAGACATATGTGTGTGTGTATACACATTCCTATTCCCTTCAACTATTCTCATACTCATTTTTCCATGTTGGGATGTAAATAGTTCAACTATAAGTGATAAGTTCCTTATAATTTCTTTTCCCTGTTTACCTTCTCATGCTTCACTAGCTTCTTGTATCTGAATGTCAAATTTTCTATTCAACTTGTGTTTTTGTTCATCAAGAATGCTTGAAAGTCCTCTATTCCACTGAATGACCATAGTTTCCCCTGAAACATGATACTCAGTTTTGCTGGGTAGGTGATTTTTGGTTTTAATCTCAGATCCTTTGACCCCCGGACTATCATATTCCAAGCCCTTCAGTCCCTCAGTGTAGAAACAGTCATATACTGTGTTATCCTGATTGTGTTTCCACAATATTAAAATTGTTTCTTCCTGGATGCTTGTAATATTTTCTACTTGATCTGGGAATTCTGAAACCTGGCTATAATATTCCTAGGAATTGTCTTTTGGGGATCTTTTTTAGGAGGTGATCTGTGGGTTATTTCAATCTCTCTTTTGCCCTCTGGTTCTAAAACAACAGGGAGATTTTCCTTGAGAATTTCTTGAAGGATGATTTCTAGGTTATTTTTTTGATCATGGCTTTCAGGTAGTCCAATAGTTTTTAGATTATCTCTCCTGTATCTATTTTCCAGGTCAGTGCTTTCTCCAATGAGATATTTCACATTGTTTTTTTATTTTTTCATTTGTTTGGATCTGTTTAATAGTATCTTGATTTCTCATAAATTTACTAGCTTCCATTTGCTCCAATCTAATTTTGAAGCAATTATTCTCTTCAGTGAACTTTTGAGATTCTTTTTCTATCTGGCAAATTTGGCTATTTAAGGCATTCTTCTCCTCATTGCCTTTTTGAGCTTCTTTTGTCATTTGAATTTGTCTATTTTTAAGGTGTTATTTTCTTCAGTCACTTTGTTGACCCTTATTTCATAATTTTCTTGCATTGTTCTCATTTCTCTTCCCCATTTTTCCTCCACTTCTCTTATTTGGTTTTCTAAATCCTTCTTAAGGTCATTTGTGGTCTGTAACTAGCTTGTATTTTTCTTTGAAGCTTTTGGTGCAGGGGTTCTGACTTCACTGTCTTCCTCCTGTTCCATACTTTGGTCCTTTTTGTCCCCAAAATAAGAGTGAAAAGTTGGGTTGTTCTGTTTACTTTGCTTCCCTTGTTTGCTCATGTTGCCAGTCAATTACTTGACTTTTGGACTTTTTGTCACAGTAGGACTCTGCTACCAGACAGGGGAGCTTTGTAACAAATGCTGGGGTTTTCTCAGCTGCCAAAATTATAAGTTGGGTACTGTCTCTGAAGCTTCTAAACTCTCTGGCAAGCTGGTCACACATCCCAGGACCTCCACCCTAAACAGCAATCCAGATCCAGGCAGGTTAAAGCAAGAGCAATTACCCCTCAGACTGGTCACTTGGTCCCCCTACAATCTATAGGCCAAGAGCTGAAGCAGCCAGGTGTGTCTGAGGCTGCAGGGCCTCAGTGCCTCAGCCACTTCTGGACTGGGGGCAAAACCTGTCACATTCCCAACTACTGGATCCCAAAGTCCACACTGCACTGGTCTCTCAACATGTCCTTAGCATCTATGTTTTGATAATTCTGGAAACCGCCACAGCTACTGGTGATCTGAAGTACCTCCAGCCAGTGGCTGGTCAGACTGCCCTAGGTCTCTAAAACCTCAGGCTCCAGCTTGTGAGGGGCTGGGCTCAGCTCCCAGAGCACTGTGCTGGCCACTTTTTTTCTGGCCTCCCTGGCTGTCCTCAGTGGGAGATTAGCTTTTCTGTGTCAATTTGTGGGTTCTGTAGCTCCAAAGTTTCTTCAGAGTCACATTTTACATGAATTGGAGGAGGTCTCATTTTCTTTTTCTTTCCTGTTAAGCAGTCTGATACTTTATTAACATAAACTATATAAGTCAATTAAGTTAGTTATATTTATCATTTTTATTATATTGGCTTGGCCAACCCAGGAACAATTAATATTTCTCCAATTGTTTAGGTCTGTCTTTAATTGGGTGAATAATTTGGCAATTGTTTTCATATAGTTCCTGGATTTGTCTTGGCAGAGAGACACACAACTATTTTGTATTATCCAAAGTTATTTCATATGGAATTCCTATTTCTGTCTTTTCCTGCTTTTTTGGTAGTATATAGAAATTCTGATGGTTTGTAAGAGTTTATTTTATATCCTGCAACTTTTCTAAAACTGTTAATTTTTTTCATCTAGTTTCTATTCCTTCTGCTTCTAGTCCAAGTGCTTCCTATTAACCCCAGCTGCTGGTTACATCCCTCCCCAAACTACCTTTTCTTTATTTTGTATATATCTTGAATATATTTACATGTGTACATATTATAATGGCAAATAGGTCCAACAACTCTAGGACTAGAAATAAATCCCAGACCACTGTTCTTGTTTCCAGTTCAAACCTCACAGCAATCCTCTTATGAGATAGACCCGTGGAGACTGGGCTAACCCTCCCTCAAATCTGTCAACCTCCTGCATCTCGAAGAACAGCTAAAGTAGAAAGGCACTATGAAGGACATACTGAAGGTAGTATATGCCAGGCATGTCAAACAATCACCACTGCTTTGACTGTGATTTCTCCTTTTATTGTAATTAAGATAGCACAGGATCCTGAACACTGATGCCTTTGGAGTAGCAATATTTCTAGCCTAGTGTCAAATGATTCAACATCTGAAGGTGATGAAATTTTATCAATGGGGATGACAATAGAGAAGGAGACATTATTTCCTGCTTTTTCCTTAATCTAAAGGACCACTGGAGCCTTCCATTTGACTTGTAGCATCTCATATATGCTAACTCTCTATTAGAATGTGATTTCCTTGAGAGGACTTTTGCTGTTGTTTGGTCATGTCTAAATCTTCATGGTCCCATTTGGAGTTTTCTTGGCAACGATAATAGAGTGGGTTGCCATTTCCTTTTCCAGCTCATTTTACAGAAAAGGAAACTGAGGCAAAGAGGGTTAACTGACATATCCAGAGTCATACCACTAGTAAGTGTCTAAAGTTGGATTTGAATTTAGGTCTTCCTGACTATAGGCCCAGCACTCTATCCACTGAACCATCTAATTGCCCCAAGATTGTCTCGCTTTTCTACTTATATCCCCAGAATTTAGAATATTGCTTTGTACATAGTAAGAACTTAATAAGTGCTTAATTCATTCATTATATCTTCTGATAGAATACATCCTTAAGGTCAGCAACCATTTCACTTTTATATTTGTATCCACAGTATCTATTACAGTGCCTGAAAATATGATTTATTGTTTTGATAACTGAAAGATTTAAGGATATTTTCAGTTATTGAAAACTGGATTTAATTATGGGTATTAATGTAGAAGACACATTATTAATTATATTTTTGTTTGTGTATGCAAGAAGTCTAATTTTATTAACAAGATTAACCCATTATTGATGGGTTGTGGAATTAACTTTTCCAGGTATTATTAACATGTAAACTTGAAATATCAATTCATAGTTTTTGAAAGTTACTGTCCATCCTACTTTGTACCAACATGGTTCTGAAAAGACAGGGCAGAAAAATAAAAATCAAACTGAAGCTGAAATTCCTTTCTCTTATTATTAACACAATTCATATCATGAAATAAAACATCTGCTACTGGATTTTAGATCTAGAAAACGACACCTGACTAAGTTTATTGTTTTTCCATAAAGGGATTGAATAAGATACTCTTTAATAGTTGCTATTATTTTCCCCAACTTCCCTATCTTTAATTTTTTATCCAATATTACATCAAGGGAAATAGGCCCAAATACATGAACTAGACTGACAACATTTATTGGACCCAATGATATATTTCAGTACATAAACTGATAATCCTCTTAAAAGATGAGTATGCATCATCAAACTAAAAGGATAAGATGAAGGGTCTTGCTGTCTTTGAATATATCTTTCGACTTGTAGTTTCCAGGAATAAAGAGGCATGGATTTTATTTCCCTCGTTCTCTTTTGCTCCGATTGCTTGCTCTCAAGCAAGTCCAGCATGTATTTCATTTGTAGAAGTCTACTTACAAATACTTTATATGTAGTCTTTCCCCTAGTCCCTGAAATATTTTATATTATTGAACTGGGGTCAGGTTGGGGGTACACTATAACACTGTCTGAGTTCAGGCTGCCTTAACTTGGATCACACAGTTCTGTGCACTCAACTGTAATCAATTAATGCACAAAATAAACACCATAACAATCCCCTCGGTTTGCTGTGCAATCATACATTTTAGTTCTGCTGTATTGGAGAGCGAAAAATTCCCAGGGCTCTCAAATTAAGTACTGTTGATTGAATTGTTTTTATTCCAAATTTTTTTCTTATTTTAGACTTTTAAAAATGTAGACACCTGCTATAAAGTTTATTTCAAGAAACCTTAATAACAGTATGTTAAAGACTGCCTGTGGTATATCAAATTGCTCTAACATATGACTCACTCTTTCAGGAAATTGGGCTTCCCTGCCTAACAGGTGGTGCATCTTAATCCCCACAGTAAAGGAGTGTGTTAAAACATATTTCCTCTGTACTGTAGGAAACTTGGTTTTCTGATATATCAGAAAAATATGGTATTCTAGTTATTAGGAGGCTACTTTACAGGATGACTTTTCAGTGAACTGGAATGTGATGAAGTATACTTAATGTATATTTATATGTAATGTATATATAATGTATATAAAGTATACTTAATACTATATATATATAAAAACATAATTTACCTTTGCTTTTAAATTATCTATAGGAATATTAACTGACTTTGAGAGGCAGTTATGACTTAGTGCAGACTTAGTATCAAACACACAGACAACAACCCTTCCAATTGTGGCCCAAACTAGATAGAAATGTGATTAGGAAATGTTTAATAATTTTTAAGAAATCATAGATAATATTAATATATTATTTTCTAAGTCAACGTGCAACCTATAGGGATCCTTACATATAGTTTGGTCCCACATTTCTAATTGAGTTTGATACCACTGGCTTAGTGAATAGAGGTTTCATCTTAGAGTCAGGGAGAACTTATTTCAAATTCTGTCTTTGGCTATTCCTACCTGTGTGACCATGGATAAGTTGTTTAACCTCTAATTGTGCTGGTCAATGCCAAAGATAATCTATAAATGATTTGTCTTAGTGGACATAATTTCCAAACTAGGATTACCTCCAGATTTGGGCCAAACGAATAAGCAAACAAAATGTTCGAAAGAGCCTCAGGAATTATCTGTTCTAATGCACACCTGATCAATGACCTTCTCACTTGTTTTCAAACCTCCTTTACTGGAAAACCACTAGAGAGGGAGAAACAAACACTTCCTGGGACAGCTATGTGACATAGTGAGGAGGGATATGGAGTCAGAAAAACCTGAGTTCAGATCCAAACTCAAATACTTACCAGTTGTGTAACCCTGGACAAGTCAACTTAACTTGTTTTCTTCAATCTTCTCACCTATAAAATAGGAAATTTTTTTTTGGAGGTGGGAAGTGAGGCAATTGGGGTTAGGTGAGTTGTCCAAGGTCACATAGCTAGTAAGTATCAAATGTGTGAGGCTGAATTTGAACTCAAGTACTGCTCAATTCATTATGCTACCTAGGGGAATGCCTCCCCCCTGCCCCTTTTTGGAGGGGGGAGCCCAAGTTGTTGTGAAGATCAAATGAGAAAATAATTGTAAAGAACTTAGCATAATTCCTGGAACTATATAAGTGTTATTATTGTTGTTGCTATTGTTAGTGTTCTCTCTTGTACCACGGTATATTTGTAGAGAAGTATTAGTTCTGTATAATAGTATTTCAAATAAGCTTTATTAATATTGGTACCACTATTCAACATACTCTTTGAAGCTAGTAGGTAGTATTGACTAGTCAAATTTGTAGTTGGAAATTGAGGCACAGAGTATAAGGATAAAATACTTGGATTCGTCATTCTGAATTTATCAGTATGGGATAATTGGACCAAATCATAAGCACAAATTCTGACTAAATCCAATCAACTTTCCCCTTCTATACAGTACTGCTATCAGTACAAACAAGAAATTCTGATTACCTTATAACAAGGTCATATATGTATATGTATATGTATATATATATATATATATATATATATATATATATATATATATATATATATAAAACAAACTAATTTTATTAATAACAAACTAATGTTTAATGCACTCAAATCTCCTAATTCAGTCATGAAAATTAGCTCCTGTGTCCAAGGCCATTTTTAGCAGGTAATAGAGAAGACATGTGTGATGGGGTCATTTACATGAATCTCTGAATCCCAGTTAACTTGTTTGTATTCTCCCTAGGCAAGTACTAACATGCCTTGTAAAACAGTAACCACGTTCCTGTACCAAGCTGACTCTTGTTGACTCACCATCTGAAAAAAATGTAGTTGACCTTATTTTTCTAGTAACAGAGAACTTTTGCACTGGTTCACCCAGAACCTTCCCCCTTGGTTTCTTTGTGCTTATGCCATGTACTGGCTATAGTTAGGTGGGCAACATTTGACTGTAGAACAAAGCAAAACTTACTAGTCTACAGGAGGAACTCATTACTTTAGCTTCATTAGGACCATATTTTAACCAGCTTGGCTAACCAGCTGCAGGTGGTTAGAGAAAATAAGGAAAGGAGGAAAATGTATAAGGATGAAAGATTTCACTAAATAGAATTTGGGCCTTGATTTAAAAAAAATATTGTAAGATGGATATTGTAAGATTGGTTATAGATTTCGAATGAAATGAGAACAAATAACAATTGTCAACACATAAGCAATTCCAAACTTCAAGTTTCTTATAAAAATTGTGCCAGCATATAAGGTCATTTTGCAAAACAGACAGATGAGTCAGTTACAAGATCATTCAATCTGTATTGTGCCTTACTGCTTCCAAGCACCAATTTCCAAACCAGTATTCCTGCATTCCTAAATTAGCCTTTTTCTTCTTACTATTATTTGTTATATTTTGTTTCTCTCTCAGTTCCATTAAAATGTCCTTTGATTGTTTGGACTGAAAAAGATTTTTCTTTACTGTCAGCACTTACATTTATGCTCAGGGCAGATTCTTTTGCATCCTTGTATGTTTCAAAAATACCTCAATATTTGCAGAAGGGTTAAACTGCCCTTCAAATACCCTTCTTTCTTTCTGAGATAAAACTTGTACTTACCACTGAAATAGGCCTTGTTATAATCATTCTGTACTCTCTTGGGAAGAAATATATCATTCAGTCAGATATATTATAAATGCTCCCATATGTGGGTATCCAAGTGCTCCAATAAAGAAATGTTGGGCTTAAGCTTACTTGAGGCTTTTGTTTGTATTTGACCTTTGTTCCATTTTTCAAAAATGATTTAGTTCTCTAGTGCATTCTTTGAAAGAGATAATTTTTTTTTTTGCTTTTTGGAGGGCAGTTGGGGTTAAGTAACTTGCCCAAGGTCACACAGCTAGGTTTTTATTTGTGTGTGCATTAAGTGTCTGAGGCCGGATCCAAACTCAGGTCCTTCCCACTCCAGGGCCACCCAAAAGAGATAATATTTAAGGCCAGAGATCAAAGATCTTTTCTATATGTGCATGTATCGTGTGCAGTGTGCATATTTTTTCCTGTAGCATATAGAATAGTGGAGGTTGAAAATGGAATTTCCAGAAATCCTCTACTTAATTCTAGCCAACCACATGTGAAGGTCTTGGTGCTATGGAGTCTTGCCTACTTTGAGAATAATGTGGTTCCTACCTTCTTCCTATTTTACACGTATAATTCATTACTCTTATGCTTTTGAGATGATGATCATCTTCTTTACAACCACTGCTTAGGAAGGTGCAATGACTAAGTGGACCTTTAAAGGTGGGAATAACTCAGCTTTTAACCTGTTA
Source organism: Gymnobelideus leadbeateri (assembly GCA_011680675.1). Lineage (NCBI taxonomy): Eukaryota > Metazoa > Chordata > Mammalia > Diprotodontia > Petauridae > Gymnobelideus > Gymnobelideus leadbeateri. Next base: position 23,627 of record WOXC01008067.1, on the reverse strand, counting down.
TCCTTCTACTCTTCTATTGTGCTAGCTCTTTGCATAGACTTTCCATAAGAAGAAAGAGGAAGTATAGTTCCTCTAACATCCCATGAGCACATGGCAACATGATATTCTGCCTAGGCAAGCCTGATACTGGTTTTTGGGATGCTTGTTCTGTAATTTTTCCCATAATTTTTGTTCAGTTGTTTCCAAATATTTGTGGAGTTGTTTGCCATTTCTATTTCCAACTCATTTTAAAGATGAGTAAATGGAGACAAACAGGGTTATATGATTTGCCCAGGGGCATATGGTTAGTAGGTACCTGAAGTCATATTTGAACTCAGAAAGATGAGTTCTCCTGAATACAGTCCTGACACTCCATTCATTGTGCCAGCTAGTTGCCTTTTCTGATTTAGATGAATGAATATCATTACCAAGATGACCATGTCCAACCATGTAGGTCAACTCATGAATTAAATAAGTTGGGTGACTCTTAAGAGGTCCTTTGGTTAAATCTGACTGGTGGCCAAATAGAGAATACCACCAATTGTTCCAACATTATTGGAACTAATGACCATCATCCAAATAATGAGCCTACACACTTTCTTGGATTTCCAGAAAACATGGACTGAAGTTTATTTGGAAAATATAGAGTCCTCCAGAATCTTAAGGAAGAAAAAAAAACTTGAAATTTTATATTGGGCAAGGGGAAGTCAGCAAAATCATGAGACCAAGAAATAATAAAATGAAATATAAGGAATGAAAAAATTAAAGAGAATGTAAAAATCTCATAAGAAAAATAATTGATTTCGACAAAACGATCAAGAAAAGAAAATATAAGAATAATCAGACTACCTGAAAGCTATGATAAAAAAGAATCTTGATACAATAATACAAGAAATAATTCAAGAAAATTGTCCTGAAGCATTAGAACAAGGTGGGGGGGGGATAGAAATAGAAAAAAATACACTGATTATCATCTGAAAGATATCCTACAAGGAAAACCTCTGGAATATTAAAGTCAAATTCTGAAACCTACAGCTCAAGGAGAAAATATTATAAACAACAAGAAAACAACAACAACAATTCAAATGTGCCATTACCACAGTTAGAATCATACAAGAACTAACATCTGTGATACTAAAAGAACACAGATCTTGGAACACTAAATAGCACAGAGCAAAAAAATTGGGATTGTGGCCAAAAATATCATACCCAGCAAAGTTAAGCATAATCTTGAAAATAAAAGACATTCAAAGAATTGCCAGACTTTCAGGATTATATTGCAAAATTTAAAAAATCAAAACACAAAAACACCCTGAACTTAATAGAAAAATAGACATAAAAGATCCAAGAGAATATAAGGTACACATCAGAGACTAATTACAAGGGAGTCAATGAGGACAGCCTGTTTGCTTTTATAAAAAGCAAATGAAGAAATGTAAGTTATTAGTAATTGGGTAGTTATAAAGAAAGGTTTGCATAAACCTGAGTATAATGTGATTCTAAAGACTAAAACTATTTGGGAAAAGGTAAAAAGAGAATTATTTTATACAAATAAGATGCATGTGGAAGAACTGACAGAAGAATTAGTTGGGGAAGAACTGATGGTAGTTCTGCATTTCTATTCTGATCAGGAATGGGTCAAAGGGAATAATAAATTACATATATATATGTATATATATATATATATATTGAAGTATGTATGTGTGTATGCATGCATGCATATGTGTATGAAAATCTAAATTCAGAAAGAAATAAAAGGCTAATGAAATAGGGAAGGGGAGGACTTTAAGTCAGAGATTTTTAGAGGGAACCTTACTCAATCAGATCTAGATTAAAGAATGAACACTATAGACATTTAGAAGGGAATAGAAGTCTAAATTTATAAAGAAATATGAGAGTGAGAAAATAGGATAGGAGGGGTAAAAAAGGTGTCTAAATTAATGGAAATGGGATAAAGAGGGAATAACATATTCAGAAAGCTATAAAAGTCTTCTAAATTCAGATAGAAACAAGAGGGTAAGGGGAAAGTGTATGTGTGTGTGGAGGGAATGGGGGGAGGAAACTAAAAAGCAAAGAGAAAGTGAGGAGGGAAAAAGAGAAAGGAGGGATTCTTGAAGGGAGGTAGTTTATGTGAAAGGAGGTCAAGGTAGTGTGTAGAAGAAAATCAGAGGAGTCAGGAGGGATAGGAAATCAGATGTACACACAACAATAAAATAAAGTTTGGGAGTAGAATTTATTAGGGGAAAAAAGCAGATTTAGCAAACATGATCTCAGACTGAAGCTAAAAGAGATTTAATCAAAAGAGAAAAAAGGGAAACTACACTATTTCAGCTCTATAAATCAGTATTGCTTTATATTATTTATAAAATAACTAGACAGTATAAGGTTGGGGCATTGCTGTGGTATAGGAAATGATGAGTGTGTGGGTTTAGAAAAATATGCAAAGGCTTGGACGTATAAAGGAAGATGTTTGCCTTCAAAGAAACAGAAGACAAACAAGTATAGTATGGTCTTACATAGATGCATATGAATGTATCTTTCTCTCTTCCTCTCCCTCTGTTTCTTTCTCTGTCTCTCTCTGTCTCTGTCTCTTTCTCCCTCTCTCTCTCTCCTCTATGTATGTTTGTATGTGTAATTGTAGCTCTCTTAAGGGAAGTAGGTGAGGAAGGAGGAGAGAAAGAACAAAGTAAAACTTGAAAACCAGAGAACAAAATAAAAACTGCAAGGAACTAAAGAAAACACAGACAGCTCTGAACATAATGTGTAGTATTTATCATATAGGCTGTCTTGAAATGGAAGTATTTTGCTTTATATTTTGAATCTTCTCTTGTTCTGCTGTACACATGGCAATTTTTTATTTCATTATTTTGTATTTCTCTTTTAGTATTTAAGTTTATTTCTTTTCTCTTTTCTTATTTTGTATTTAAGTTTAAAATTAAAAAAAAAAAAGAAAATACAAAGCCACGGTGAAATGTGCAGTGGGTATTCAGTAGCTCCACAGGCTGCTTTAATTTCTGGTGAGATTTAAGTATCAGCTTCCCAAGAGAATATTGTAGCATTTGTAAGTTATATTAATGAAGCCTGTTTTGAGTAATTTCTGTTAATGTGTGCTATGTCTTTCCTGTCTTTTAACATTTCTTTTCTTTAGGATACAAATACCTTTCCCATATCTGATTCATATATTAAGTACCTACCAATTTCCCTTTTTTGGGAAGACTGCAGACGTGATCTGAAACCTAATTTAAAAAAATAATTAATTTACTTTAAGTTTAAAACACTCAGTTCTACAATCCTTGAGTTCCAAATTTTCTCCTGCTCCCTCTCTTTTCCCCTCCCCCGACATACCTTTGGAGGTATGTGTAATTATTATTATTGCTTGTTATTATTATATTCAGGTAGGATAGTAGATTGAGTCCTGGACCTGAAGTCAAGAATATTGATTTTAAATCCTCTCTCTCTCTGCATATATGTGTATATGTATATACATGTATATATGCTAGTATATACATATATGTATGTGTATATGTATATATAGATATGTGTGTACACACACACACACACACATATACATGCTATGTAATTAGGTAAGTCACTTACACTCTGTCTCAGGTTTCTGAACTATAAAATGGGAATAATAACAGCATTTAACTCCCATGGTTGCTGTGAGGATCAAATAAAATAATATAGGTAAAATATTAAGCACATTGCATGGTCCATACTAGCCTCTATATATATATGTTAACTATTATTATTGTTCTTAATATCTATTGTGGCACCTAGTTTGTTTTAGGTCATAAGTCCTCAAAGGACAGGATCATACAGAGACACAAATATGTCTAATGATCATTTTCCACAAAATCCAAAATATTATTTATGACATTTTAACTTATTTTTTTCCAGAAATAACTAGAAGGAACAAAGAATTAAGATTCTTTAGGTATGAATTGAACACTTGCGTTTGCTCAATAAAAACTAATTTACTTCCAAGGGGATAAAGCTTTCTTTTCTTAAATACATTAGGATAGGCTGGATCTCTTGTTTTTAATGTTTTTAAACTCCCTGCCAGTAATTATGTGCCAGGAACATCTATTCCCTCCTCCCCAAATCTCCTTTTCCCCTTTAGCTGGTGCTGCTGACTAGTCATATAAAATTGGCTTTAGAAAGAGTTGTACAAAAACTCTAGACCTAATGTCCTACAACTTTGTTAATATTTTGCTTTTCCTTTACTACAGGTTTCCAATTCAATAAGAATTTGTTAAGCACCTATTATATCTAAAGCTCTAAGGACACAAAGGGAAAATATTTTGGCCAGCTATCTCTTCCTGTCCTCTTGGTTACTGTTCCTTTCTCATTTCTGACTCTGTCTATCCTGACTCTTGATCTTTATGTATGTGTCTGCTTTGTTCTGAATTTGAACCTCTTTCATCCTGGCATTTTTGTAGTATCGATACTGTATGTGGTAGTAATCCTTATCTTGAATATTCAGAGATTTTCCCATCCAGCTTTACCTAATCTAATGGGTCTATTCCTGCTCATTGTGTTTCCCAGAAAGGTCTGGGAAAATGTTGATTCTTATCTATTTTCAATACAGGTGATATGGAAATTGATGTCTCTCTGACTAAGATTAAGTGATCTAAGATACTACACAAAGACCTTAATTTTAATATAGCCCACCTCCCAGTGTGTTGACCAATGAGAGTTGATTGGCACCCCTTGGGAACACCTACTCTTTGAAGGGCATATAATGCTACATACCCAGCACCCAAATTGAACCAGTGGACTGGCAACCTTAGGGGGCCCAGTTCTGACCTGCAACTCCCATGCAATGCATGTCACCAGCTTTAGAAATATTAAAACATGGACACAACCTAATTTCATTTGATTTTTTTTTGTTTGTTTGTTTGTTTTTGCTTTTTGGAGGGCATTTGGGGTTAAGTAACTTGTGCAAGGCCACTGGGCTAGGTTTTTGTTTGTGTGTGCGTTAAGTGTCTGAGGCCAGAACCGAACTCAGGTCCTTCTGACTCCAGGGCTGACGCTCTACTCACTGCGCCACCTAGCTATCCCTCATTTGTCTTTTCTTAGAACAAACTCTAAGAATGGTTTTACACACACACACACACACACACACACACACACACACACACACACACACACACGTGTGTGTATTAACCTGCATTCTTAACTCCTATACGTTGATTTCTGAGTCTTGCTTGAGGTTAGCCTCACCCTCTTTAGTCCTTTGTATCACTCTTGCTTTGGCTTCTGAGATTTCCTAGCTAACTCTTCACCTTGCTATCTGTGTCTCATTGCCCACTAGAGTCTTAGTTCTGTCATTCCCTTTACTAATTCTTTTATCTAGGGCATCATGTCTTGTTCTGCATTACCAATTTTCTTCTTCTCTCTTCTCTCTTCCCAACTCTCTATCTTCTAAAATATCTATGTACTACCTAATTTTGAAACCCATAGGGTTAGTTTCCCAGCAGATGGCCAAATCCAGGTAAAATGTGTTCTGTTGTTCTACTTGTGTCCTTAAATTATGGTTGACCAGCTCCTACTAATGGGTTAACATTAAATAGTCAGCAAGAGGAGAGAATGAGTTCAAGCAAAGTTAATGAAACAAAATTGCAAGAAAAATAACAAAACATTTTCTTCCTGTAAATGTGGTATACTCTCCAACAAATATCAATATCAAGGGAAGAATGGGCCCATGAAAGGAACAGGCATATAAAAAGACTTTTTTTTTTGCCCTATTGCTGCTGTTCCATCCACCAAAGTGGACCTTCTAAAACTATGCCTAAAAGGAATTAAGTTACTCAACTTTGAAATATCTGGAACCAAGCGTCCTCATCTCTTGACTTTAACCATTTTCCTCTGTGTTGCCTATACAGACTATCCCATCTGAATGCCTCCCAAGACATGTCCATTTTCACCACTAGATTCGAGAAATTGGTGAGCTCTGAACTTTTAGATAATGCTATTCAGTTAAAAAAATTGCCTGATCTATATACACTCATTTTCAGAAGATGGAAAAGAGAATTATATCAATCTTGAGCACTTCTATGCTCAGTTGTAGCCCAGAATCTGAGAGAATACTATAGAGGAGGCCGCTAATAGAGCAGAGGGGTTTTATACCTGTTCTAAAAGATCTGGGAAAACAGCTTTAAGCTAAGAGAACAAACACACTTATTGAGGGAGATTCAGCTGAAGACTTCACCTGAGAAAGAAGTTGAAGGTGATATAGAATACAATCAGCCAATGTCCTTACAAAAGCTAGATGAACTCAAGAGATGAACCCAGAAGAGACTATCTAAACCACACCATATTGCAGAGATTATGAGAAAGCTGCCCTGCCTTGTTCCCTCAAATTCTCAGCTATGACTGAGCATAGAAAGACATGGAGCATGGGTAAGGTATGCAGGCCCACCTGGGAGGAGCACTGCCATTTTACCTGAAGACTGGGGGACAGCTTTTTGGAGTGTTCTACTAAGTTGTACTGGCACACCTAACTGATGTTTTAAACTTACATTAGCTCCAAAGACTTTTCGCTCTAATTGCAGGTTGATTCTGTGTCCACAACTTTAGAACAAATAGTAAGGTCATCCTAGCTCTGAGCCTCACGTTTAGTCTTTTCTTCTGAACCTTCTTCCCAGTCGAGGCCTTAGGAACCTCTGTCATATATCTCAGGGAACTTTGGGTGATTATTCCTTACACATTCTATTTTTACACTCTGATTCTGACCGCCTCCTCCCTCAATCTGACCTCCCTTCTGTCTCCCTCTCCCTTTTCTTTCCGCTTTCCCCCTTTGAGCCAAATCCTATGAGAATAAAGTTCAAACAAATACTCATCTCTCTTCTTTCTTTCCCTGTATTGTCATATAGATAGAGATATATGTATGTATATACATCTATATGTATATTTATATATGTCTTTGTGCCTCTTCATGTGATGAAATTTGCCCTTTTTGCCTCCTCTTTTCCTCTCCTCCCATTACGATCCTTTTTCATCACTTAATTAGATTTTTTATCATCACATCAAAGTCAATTTATACACACCCCCTCTGCCTATGCCTAACCCTTCTAAATGTCATAATAAACATACAGTTCTCAAGAGTAAAACATATCATCTTTTCATGTAGGAGTGTAAAACAGTTTGTCCTTGTTTAATAACATGTGTTTTTCCCCCTTTCCTGTTTACCTTTTTATGCTTCACTTGATTTTTATTTTAAGATCAAACTGTATTCAATTCAAATTGTATTTTAAGATCAAATTTTCCTTTGGCCTCTGGTCTTTTCATCAGGAAAGTCTGGAATTACTCTATTTCATTGAATATCTACCTCCTCTCTGAAAGATTATACTCAATATCCCTGGGTAATTGGTTGTTGGTTATAATCCAAGCTCTTTTGCCTTACAGAATATCGCATTCCAAGCCCTCTGATCTTTTAATGTAGAAGCTACAAGGTCCTCTGTAATCCTGATTGTGTTTCCATACTTGAAATGTTTCTTTCTGGTTGCTTGTAGTATTTTCTCCTTGACCTGTTAATTCTGGAATTTGGCTATTATATCCCTTGGCATTTTCAATTTGAGATCTCTTTCAGGAGGTAATCAGCGGATTCTTTCAATGACTATTTTACCCTCTGGTTCTAGAACTTTAGGGCAATCATCCTTGATGATTTTTGAAAGATGCTGTTCACACTCTTTTTTTGGTCATGGCTTTCAGGTAGACCAATAATTCTTTAATTACCTCCCCTATAACTATTTTCCAGGTCAGTTTTTTTTTTTTTCCAATGAGGTGTTTTACATTTTCTTTTATTTTTTCATTCTTTTGATTTTGTTTTTCTAATTCTTGATGTCTCATAGAATCATTAGCTCCCACTTGCCCAGTTCTGATTTTTAATGAATTGTTTTCTTCAGTTAACTTTTGTATCTCTTCTTCTGTTTGACCAACTATATTTTTCAAGGAGTTGTTTTCTTCAGTGTACTTTTACTTCCATTTTGTCAATGGCATTTTTAAAAGAATTGTTCAAATTGTCTTCTACTTCTCTTATTTGAGTTTTAAAATCTTTCTGGAGCTCTTCCAAGAAGGCTTTTGGGCTTGTGGTCAGGTCATATACCTCTCCGAGGTTTTGGTTGTGGGTATATTGATGATGTCCTCTCCTGAATTTGTGTTTTAGTGTTCCTTGTCACCAAGATACTTCTCTATGAGCATTGTTTTTCTTTGTTGCTTTTTGCTCATGTTCTTTGCCCTTTTTCTGGCTTTTAGAGTTGATCTCTGCTTCTGGGGCACAGGGGTCACTGTCCCAGGCTTCTTGTACTGGGGCAAGAGGTCTGGTTACTGATTTTTTGAGGTGGAGCTTGCTACTGGCTTGCTTACTTATCTTCCATACTGATACTTCAGCTATAGCAAGAGGGAAATTTCTTGTTAATTGCCCTAGCTTCCCAAGCTAAAAGATTGCTTCACTACATCTTTTTCCTGGCTCCCCTATTTCAGGATTTTCCTTGGGCAATATTCTCTGGATTTTTCAAGTCCAATAAATGACTTACTGCTTTCTCCTCCATTGCGGTTCCCAGAAGTCAAAATAGGAGACTTTCAAACATTTAGTCTGTGGGCTAATAGCTCCAGGAGCAGCTGCTGCTACTGCTACTGTTGCTGCCACTGCTGCTGCCAATTCAGTCACTCCCAACACCTGCTCCTGGTTTGCTGGGTCTGGGGCTGTACTGGTACGCCCTGAGCTGTATTGCACTTCTCCCTCTCCCAATTCTGACAGAACTTTCCAGTTGACCTTTTAAGTTGTTTCTGGTGTCTGTAGGCTGAGAAGTCTGGAAACCATTACTGCTACCAGTGATTCAATCCCACAAGGCCTGCTCTGACCTTGCTGGCACAGCTTAAGCTAGACTACACTCCTCTCTCAGCCCAGTACAACAGACCTGTTGATCTTCCAGGTTGTCTTAGGCTAGAAATCTGCTTCACTCTGTCTCTTTGTGGATTATGGCACTCTAGAATTTGTTCCTCCAATTTTTAAAGGTATTTGAAAGGGTTTTGGGGAGAGTTCAGGCAAGTCCATGCTTTCACTATGCCCTCTTGGCTCCACCTCTTATTTTTATTCTCTGAATACTAGGTTATAAACCAGGTAATGGTTATATGTCTAAAAATTACCAACAGTCCTGCCTGGTAATTCGGGATTCACCAATTTTTAAACCCTAAATCACTTCCATCCTTCCATGTAGATGGGTGGATAAAGAAAACACAGAAAAACAATGTTAAAGACCATGTATGCTATTCACGTATCTGTATTCTTGGCCCTTTCACACAAAGAGTCAGCCAATCAAAATCTGAAAGGGTCTTTGCCCAACATTCAAATACTTATAGTATCTATCTTCCTCTTTCCTTTACCTTTATTCTAAAAATCCTCTCTGATTCCATGGGCTATTTTTATGTTTCAAATTTTAGGGAACAACAGTCAAACAGTCTTAACAACAGTCAAAACAAAACAACAACAAATTAGACTACTGAGTTCTCCTATTCCTAACTTCCCTTCTCTCCTTAATAGTCTATACCAATGTTATTCTTAGGTACTACATATTTCCATTCCCTTTTTGTCCAGTATCCTCTATGGGGTGTTCCTTCCTCCTGAAACAATTCCTTCTCTGGAAAATAATCTCCAGTCTACCCTCTAAACTCTCTCATTAAGACTGTGAGTAGAAAAGCAGAGGAGGCAATAACACCACCACACAGAATATAAACTCAATTCCTAACTAAAGACTCTGTGTTCCATGCTTCCTTTCAAGATCTACAGATCCCATGCTAATTTTCTTGTATACTTTTCTCCCTTCTGAACTCTTTAACCTGTTACAACATTATAAAAATGGAAAAGAAAAAAATATACCCCTAACAGAAGGGGTTCTCTGGAAAATCATGCCATTTCAATTTATAATTATACATTTTTTGGCATTTTCCCTCTTTTACCCTTCTGTCCTCTCATTAGTCCTAGCCAAAGGTAAAGAAAAATGTTCCATGAGCTGGTGCCACTTTTTTTTTCTCCAAAAAATATAAAAGCTTTATGGTTTCTGAAGTTTTCTTTCTTTTCTCTTAAAAATGGAACCAGCAAAACTGATCTCAAATAAGCACTTTTTAAATATGTTCTTGACGTAGCAAATACAGTAACTGGAAAACATCATACAATGAACCCTTCTGTTTCTCTGCATGACATGTATAGACCTGGCAGGCTCTCAGTGTCCTTTATTAGTTTACTGCTAATCAGGAAAAGAGGAGATTCCAACTGTGCCCATCATGGATAGTGAAATTTGTGCTAAGGAAAGATCTAACTTATTTTTCTATTTCCTTTTAGACACAGTGATCCCTTCCCAGTCACTGTCTAGCCATAGTTTCTACCTATTAGAAACAATAAATGAATATTAAAGGTACTGATATACCTGCTCTGTAAAGGGTGTTGGATTTGAAATAAATAAACCAGGATTCAAATATTGGCTCAGTCACTTCTATACATTTAATATTAGGCAACCTTTCTGGAGATTGAGTATTCAAGGAGGTTGACCTCCAAGTTTCTTCCTAGTGCTAAATTTATTTTCCTATGATCCATCTTAGTTTTTAGTTTCTTTAAGGCCATTTTGGGGTTATTTTTTTCTGCCATGCAGACTCCTATCTCCTGTTGAGCCCATCTTTATCATTATTAAGAATAAGATGTATATATGGCACTTGCTGTGTGTGTGTTTCTATGTATGTGTGTGTGTGTGTGTGTGTGTGTGTGTGTCTATGGGGGAGGTAACTGAGCTGAAGGAAGTTTAGGCATTTAGCAAAGAGGTTACTAAAGAAAATAAGGTCTTTTAGGGACTGAAGTAAAGTTAATGTTTCTCTTGATATTTGGCCTACTAGCAAACCTCAGAGATAGTTATCCGATATTCTTACAAATAAAATGTTGGTAGATGAAAGCAAAATATTTTCCTAAAGCTATTCACAATAATAAAGAGCACAACAGACCAACATTATGATAAGAGACTCACACACTGACTAATTCAATGCTGCACATTCACTATTTCTCACCAAATCTGCTCAATAGTGAAAAATACACTGTCACAGCTTGATCCTCCACCTACTTATTACACAGATCAGGCTACTGAAGATCCCAGGGTGACAGTGCCTCATTCAAGGTCACAGAAATAGTAAGTGACAGAGTCAGGACCGGAACCCATGTCTCTTGACTTCTGGTTGCATTGTTTTTTTCATTATGCCTCATTATTTCCATTGCTACCAGTCTCCCTCTACCATAATTCTTTTCCTCTGATAGTACATTCTGGATTAGTACTCTTGTTCCTGTCATCACTGGGACAGAAGCCAAGTGAATGCAAGAGATCCTAAATTGTTGATGAATTAGAAGACACCACAGTACACCAGCCATTTCAATTACCTTGGGGTTCTCCAGGCATTTCATTTCCTAATTGTGAACAATTATTTGCGTTTAATTTAGATCTCATCTTGCTGCCTGAAAGTCAGATGGCAACACCACTAGAGCCAGAGGAAGTAATAACATAATCTCCAATATCTTTCCATCAATTAATTTATTTGGATGAATTTAAATGGTAACATAAGGAAGAGTTTGATAGTATTAGCTACAGGCAAGCAGGGGTGGGTACTTATCAAGTGAGTCATGCAAGTTCTCTACCTCTGCTTTACTGTTGCATGTGCACATTAGATTCATGAGGTAGTCTGAGTTTTGCTTTTTTGGCAAGAACTAAGTGTTCCCAGTGACCTAAAGATATATACCTGGAATTTTCAGGTCACATACTATAATTGTGTTTCAGTATTGCTAAACCTATCCTGATCACTTGATCATTCTATCAGTTCAGTTCCAGGAAGATATAGGACAGCAATTTTCTGTGACTAAAAATCCGAGCAACTAAATCTTTGTGTTAGAATTCAGTTGAGCATTAGAAAGAGTGGGAAGGTAGGCAAATCTTTTCCATCTAATTCTCATGTGGGATATTAGTAGTACTTCTCTAGGAAATGATTTCAGGATGCAGTTAGCACCCTTTCCTACTTAACAATTCAGTAATATTTTTACAGGTTCTTATACTTTGGTTCAGTAGAACACACCCCTATTCATGATATACACACACATGTATATGTATATATGTATATGTATGTATGTATGTATAGATATAGATATAGATATAAATGTATGTGATGAGATAAAGATATGGTATTATGTAATATTAAGTCTATTCATTTGGGGAAAAATTTCCATGTCACCTAAAAAAAAAAAACAACTATAACTCTTATGTCCTCCAGAGTTTCCCCCTTTTGACAGAAAGTATGATTTGGGAGATAATCTAAATTTTTCAGTTTAGAAACCCTACCCAGATATTTTTGGAACTTTTATATCCTTCTCACTCTCCTTGTAGTTACCAATTCCCCTTATAAATGGATAGGCTCACAAGGCTCAAATTATGAACAGTTTGGATGAAAGTGGATATGGTTTATATTTCAGCTCATAGAAAGGAAAGTTATCCATTAGTGAACAATACAGAATTATGCAGTCTTAGTGACTTAAAATGGCATTTTGGTAAGCTTCAGCTGAAATTGGCCAAGATTTGCTGCTTTGTAGTAATGCTTAACTCTACAGTCACTTTGACTATTCAGAGTGGGATAGTTTCCAGAAATCTGACCACTTTCAGCTGCTCTCAGTAAACTTTCCTGTTCATCTCCTCAGCTCCCAGGATGTCATATTCATTTTGTCATTGACTTTGTTGTCCTCCAAGATTCTAAGGGTTGCCTTCTGTTCTCTTCAAGTCTCTTTGTCTTTCACTGCTATGTTGTTCTATCACTCTTCTTTGCCTTCAGTAGATGGCACTCATTCCCTTTTTCCGGGGACCAGCAACCTGTCCATAGAGCAGGAAAATATTGTTTATAGCTAAAATATTTATGTGTGTACAAAGTGCTTCTATTATTCTCCACTGAAGTGTTTCTTTTCTGCTAAAGTGTTCTTTTACATGCTTATCCTCATTGTCCTAAGCTTTACATGTCAGAAGGAGGTTATAGAAAGCATCTTCCTTTGAATCTTGGAGAGATTGGAGATGTCCCTCTCCCATTACATATGTGCTGATGGCTTTTTATTATTTGTTTTATCTATATCAGGACATAGGTGATGCATCTCCAGCTCTCATCAGAACTTCCCATTAGATTAGGGGATTAGAAAGACCCCTATTCTCTTTTAGATTGTCCATTAAGGCCCTGCTCTTCTCCTTGAGAAGTCAGTGATGGTTTTTCAAATTGTCTAGGGCTACTTCCCAATACATATGGCAAAGGGGATGGAGAGGAATTCACCTAATGACATTCATGCAGCATTTTGACTACACACATATAGGTCTTTCACAAGTGAATTCTAAAAACTGAGTATGAAATTCTTAACAATAATCCTTTTTATATACAGAAGGTATTCCTACAGAAGATGTACTTAGATTAATAATCAGTTCCTGTCCTAGTCCCTGTTGGGCACACAAGACCATCAAGCATCCCACAAAGAGAAAAAGGAGAGAGTTTTTACTTGCACCTCTGCCTACCAGAGAGGAAGAAAATCTGAGCTTTCCAGGGAAGAAGGCTACTGAATATAAGTGATTACAAACACACACACACACACACACACACACACACACACACACACACACACATGCACTCACACACAAGAGCACACAAAAATACACTAGTTACCATCATATGGCCTTTGATTGGGGTATAAGAAAAGATAGTGAGAAATAGAGCTGCACATGGGTGTTCCAATTGCCAACAGAGAAATACTAAAGAGTTAATTGGAAGTCTTGTGCATTCTTATGTCTCCCCCAATACTCCTGTACTTGTCAAGTTATTGTCATCCTTCCAACAAGAATCTCTATACCTATTTGTCAGTTCTTCCTGAGGGTCAGCAAGGGAAAAACATCATATTTCCTACATTCCAAGCTCTATATCAGGTCTCATGCTTATGGGGAGGAGGTAGAAGGTTTTGATTTTAAAGGGATATGACTATTTTGAATCAAGAAAATCCTGTCCCTAGCAACAGGAAACTGCCTCCTTGATTCTCTTATTTGTCAGTAGCTGAATAAGAGAAGGAAGCATTATTCCATTCCAAATAACTTGAAGCAAATTAGTTAGGTAATTTATAATGATGATATTGCTGGGGATAGTTAAGCAAGCAGCCTTATAACAGTGAAGGGAAAAATAAAATCCATAAAATGCTATTTGTACCTATGATGATATTTTGCAAATGGTGAGAATAGTTATTTCCAAACTTTGCATGATTGGCCATTTTGATAGTATAAAAGGCCCCATAAACCACTTAAACCAAACTTGTCAAGAAAAAAAAAAAGTTCATTTTGGAGGTTTGGTAGTAATGTGGCTTCTGATCTGGAAAGGAAAGCAAGGAAAGAAGGGTTTATTGTCTATAGCTGGGTTTAAAATTTTTTCTTTTGTTTTTAATTTTTTTGTGTTTTTAAATTTTTTCTTTTTTATATATATAGCTGGGTTTTGAGAATAAGAATATGTGAAATGGAAAGGTAACTGAGGGGGGCGGAGCCAAGATGGCGGAGTAGAAACAGCATTTCCAATGTGCTCTGCCCCACACAAATTTCAAACAACGTGAAAAGGAGCTCCGAACAACTTCTAGAGCCACAGCACCCACAGAACGGCACAGAGAAGCTAACCTCCTGCTGAGGACAGCCCAGCAGCCCTGCAGGGAGCGGCTAGCGCAGCGCTCTGAGAGCAGGCAGCACAGCACGCTGGGAACCGACAGCACAGCGCACAGAGCCAAGCCCAGGTCCGCGGTTTTAGCCCCAAAGTGGCCGGGCCTTCAGCCAGGTGGTGGAACCCCAGAACACCAGCAATTGTGGCGATTCCAGAATTATCAGCATAGATATGCCTAGGACAAAGTGAGAGGTTAGTGCCCTATGGACTTTGGGACCAGTATTTGAGGAACATGTGGCTTCCTCCCCTGGGGGCAAAAAGCTGCTGAAGAAACAGCTGCACAGAAGCCATTTTGCAGTGTCAGTAGTGGCTCTAGCTCCTGGTCTGCGAACTGTAGGAAGATCCAGCAATCAGTCTGGGGGTTAATTGCTTTTGCTTTAAACTGCCTGGATCTGGATTGTGGTCTGGGGGGGAAGTTTGGGGTGGGTATCCAACTTGCCAGAGTGGGTGGAGGCTTTACAGAGGCCACCCAACTGGCGGAAGCTGTGAAGACCCCACGTTTGGGCGGAAGCTCCCCTGTCTGGTGGCAGAGTCCTACTGTGGCAACAAGCCCCCAAATCAAGTAATTAAGTGGCAACATGCCTAGGCAAATGAAACAAAATAAAGAGAAAAGTTCAACATTAGACTCCTATTTTAGGGGCAAAGAGGCTCAAAGCATGGAGGAGGACTGTGAGGTCAGAACTCTTGCACCAAAAGCCCCAAATGAAAATACAAGCTGGCTACAGGCCATAGAGGACCTTAAGAAGCAGATAAGAGAAGTGGGGGAAAATTTGGGAAGAGAAATGAAAAAGATGCAAGAAAAGTATGAAATGACAGTTAACAGCCTGACTGAGGAAAATAACACCTTAAAAAATAGACTAACTCAAATGGCAAAAAGAGGCTCAGAAAGGCAATGAGGAGAAGAATGCCT
Organism: Gymnobelideus leadbeateri; assembly: GCA_011680675.1. NCBI lineage: Eukaryota > Metazoa > Chordata > Mammalia > Diprotodontia > Petauridae > Gymnobelideus > Gymnobelideus leadbeateri. Next base: position 7,990 of record WOXC01008067.1, on the reverse strand, counting down.
TAAAAAGTCGAATTTGCCAGATGGAAAAAGAATCTCAAAAGCTCACTGAGGAGATTCATTCCTTCAGAGTTAGACTGGAGCAAATGGAAGCTAGTGACTTTGCCAAATCAAGATACTATTAAACAGATCAAAACAAATGAAAGAATAGAAGGCAATGTGAAATATCTCATGGGAAAAACCACTGACCTGGAAAATAGATCCAGGAGAGACAAATTAAAAATTATTGGACTACCTGAAAGCCATGATCAAAGAAAGAACCTAGAAATCAACCTTCAAGAAATTCTCAAGGAAAACTGCCCTGATGTTTTAGATCCAGAGGGCAAAATAGAGTTGAAAGAATCCACCGATCACCTCCTGAAAAAGATCCCAAAAAGAAAACTCCCAGGAATATTATAGCCAGGTTCCAGAATCCCCAGATCAGGGAGAAAATACTACAAGCAGCCAGGAAGAAACAATTTCAATATTGTGGAAACACAATCAGAATAGCACAGGACCTGGCAGCTTCTACATTGAGGGATAGAAGGGCATGGAATATGATATTCCAGAGGGCAAAAGAGCTGGGAATGAACCCAAGGGTCACTTACCCAGCAAAACTGAGTATCTTGTTTCAGGGGAAAATATGGTCATTCAATGGAATAGAAGACTTTCAAGCATTCTTGGTGAAAAAACCAGAGTTGAATAGAAAATTTGACATTCAGACACAAGAAGCAAGAGATGCTTGAGAAGGCAATCAAGGAAAAGAAATCAAAAGGAACTTATCAAAGTTGGACTATTTACAGTCCTACATGGAAAAACAATAACTGTGATGAAACCTTTCTCATTATGAAAATAATTGAAGAAGGGTACATGGCATATGTTCACAGGTATACATGGATAGAGGGCACAGGTTGAATTTGATGGGAAGGAATGACTATTTTTTTTTTGAGGGCAATTGGGGTTGGGTGACTTGCCCAGGTTCACTTGGCTGGGTTTTTGTTTGCGTGTTGGGTGTCTGGGGCCGGATCCGAGCTCGGGTCCTTCTGGCTCCGGGGCTGGCTCTCTGCTCGCTGTGCCACCTAGCCGCTCCAAGGAAGGGATGATCCTTAAGGGATGAAGTCAAGAGGTGAGAGAGAAAAGTGGCAAGAGGAGAGGGAGAGAGACAGGGTAGGGCAAACTATCTCATGTAGAAGAGGCAAGGGGAAGTAGTTGCAGGGGAGGGGAATAACAGGAAGGCAAAAAGGCAAAAGCATATTCTCATTGAAGTTGGCTCAAGGAGAGAATCACATACATACTAAATGGAATATCTTACCCTCACTCACTCTCCTGAGTAGGGAAAAGGGGATGAGAGGGGGGGATGATGGAGGGGAGGGCATTCTGGGGAGAGGGGAGGTTAGAAGTACCCACTATCAAAGAGGGACAGGATCAAAGTAGGGAATGGACCAGGTGGGAGGTGAGACAGGTGGGGAGGAAATATAAGCAGTCTTTTACAATATATCTACTATGGTAATGTTTTGCATAGATATACATGTACAACACATACTGAATTGCTTATCTTCTCAGAGGGAGTGGGTGACAGGGGAGAAAGGGTATAGATCTGAAAGTCGAAGTTTTAAAATTAAATGTTTCATAAGATGTCCAGGCAGTGGGGCTCAGAGATTCACCTTGCCCTAATCGAAGGGGGTATGGGAGAAGATATGGGAGAGAGGAGATTGGATGAGGGGATATCTGGTGGGACTGCTATTCTGGGGTGGTGGGTAGGGAAAAAATGGGGGAAAAATGTAACTCATAACCTGGTGGAAATGAATGATGTAAAGCAGAAGTTAATAAAGCATTTGTTTAATTTAAAAAAAAAGAAAAAAAAGTTCATTTTGGAAGTTGTGGGATTGAGAAATGAGGGGAAAAACTTTGTTCATGAGTATGTATCAAGGCTGATTCATTGATATTTACCCTCAACACTAATTTCAAGAGGCAATGCCCCATGGCACACTGAGCTATTAACTTTTATTGCTCTGTTTCATCAGTTCCTTCCTCCCTCACCTTCTTCATCTTATCTACTCCCAAGTGTTCAATTTCGAACCCCATTCAGTTAAAATATCTCCAGTTTTATTTGATCTGGATTTATTTGATTCAATTCAATTCATAAGCAAGTATTACACACTTGCTTACAATGCACCAGCTACTATGCTAGGTGCTCATTCTGAAACCCAAGTACCATATTTCCAATTGCCTACTGAACATCTATACTTGGTTATCCCAATGAACTACTTTATACTTTCATCTTTCCAATTTTGTCTCCCATGCTCTTTCCAACAATGAACAGCAAACGTTTATTAAGTCCCCAATAGGTGCCAAGGTCCAGGGATTAAAGACAAGAAACAAATGAGTGCTTTTTATCAAGGAGTTTACATTCTATTGTGGGAAGGTGGATATTGGAGGACAGACCAATATGCATATGGAAATTTAAATGCCAAATGCCAATCAATCAACAAGGATCTACCATAAATACTTTTCTGGATAATGACAAAGAAAAAAATGCAATAGAACCTGCCCTCAAGGATTTTACTGTCTGTGGAGGAGACAACATTTACACATGCAATTATATTCAAAATATACAAAATTTTATCTTACAAAGAGTAAGATAAATTGGTTTGGAAAAAAGTACTAGGAGTTGATGGGATTAAGATAATACTTTTGTAGGTGAGTGGTTGAGTTGAACTTTGGAGGAAATTAAGATTTCCTAGAGATGGGTATTAAAAGGGAGTTCGTTTTGGAATGGGAGATAGCCTATGCAAACACTCTGAGACAGGAAATAGAATGTCACATAAAAGGAATATCAGTTAGGTCAGTTTTCCAATAGATACAAAGTAACTCTTCAGGGGAAGGTGCTTATAGCTAATGGTATTAACTGGAGCTAGGTGTGATAGTAGATGAAGCTTTGGACTTGGAGTCACAAACACCTGAGTTCAAATCCAGCCTCACTTACTAGATATGTTATCCTGGGTCACTTACCCTCTGTGTCCCTTAGTTTCCTTATCTGTAAAGTTGGGATAATGATAGTACCTACCTCGAAGGGTTATTATGAGTATCAAATTGGATAACACATGTAAATTCACAAATTTAAAGTGCTATATGAATTATATTTATTGTTGCTGTTATTGTCGAAGGCTTTCTTTCTGCATGAGTTGGCATGTGATCTGAGGCTTAAAGGAAGCCAGGGATTCCATGAGACAGATGTTAGAAGGGAATTTAAGATAGAGTGCCAGGGCAAAGGCACAAAGATGGGCAATGGGATGTCATTTATGAGGAAGGGCAAATAGATAAATTTGGCTGAAATGTAGAGTGAATGAAAGAGAGTAAGTTGTATTAAGTTCAGAAAGGTAGGACAGAATCAGATTTTGAAGAAGTTTACAAGCCAAAGAGAAGAATTGGAGAAATGTGAATTTTATTCTAGTGGTAATATGGAGCCACAGTCACTTCTTGAATAGAAGAGAGGCCTAATAAGACCTGCACTTTAGGAATATCACTTTGATAGCTATGTTGAAAATTGATTGGAAAGGGGAGAGACTGAAATCAGGGAGACCAAGTAGGAGGTTATTTCCATAGTCCAGGAGAGAGATAACAATATGAACCAATTTGTGACTGTAAATTGTAAACAGAGGATCTAGGATTCTTTTTTATCTCCAGACACATGCCACATTTTCTAGTGGGGCAATAGAATCACCTTTGGTTCTTTATCTGCAACGCACCTCATTTGTTGGAAGTATATCCTTTATTTAAGGCTCATATCAAATGACATCTCAGCGAAGTATTTCCTCATTACCAATGCAGTAAGAACTCTACTTCCCCTGAACCTTTATAGCACTTTTGTTTGTACCTTATATGGAATTTATCACATTTGCTTTGCTATTTTACTCATTTTCTTGACTTATACCCTCTGCCCCCAGTAGATTATAAATTCTGAGAACAAAGAAATTTTCTTCTCTGTTTTCCTGGAAGTATGCATTATAGTGCCTTTCACAGAGTAGAAAGTCAATAAAAATTATTAAATGAATTGAGTAAATGAGTATTGTGTTGTGGGGAGAGCAAGAAGAAAGGGAATAAGAAGCAGTGAAATCAAAATGCTACTTGTCAACCCCTTTAGCAAGACTTTCTACACCTCATCTCTGCTTTTTCTCTTCTTCCTCTCCATTGATTGTGGGTGGCTTCCCTTACTTCTATCTACAGCCAAGGGATGGCAGGATCAAACTGCATTGCTTATCAGTGTTTTAGCAGCAGCCCAGCAATTCTAACCAATGCTTTCAAACTGCAGCTGGTGAATTTCCAACTGCTAAGTCATTCAGAGTAAAGATACCTCCTCCCCTTCTATGTTTTTGCCCATGCTGACTGAGGAACCTCACCCACATGCCACAGGCATATTCTCATATTTTCATTTTGTTTGTACCTATACCTGTATTTGTAAATAATTGATCATTAATAGCCATTCATTAATACTCTCTTTCATTCTTAGATTGCAGTTTGGGCTTCAGTTTGTTCTTATATAAAATAAAAGGGTTGTCAAAAATGACCTCAATGGCTCTTCCAGATCTATGTCCCTTATTTTATTTTTATCTGTGTCATCCTGGCATTTCTTTATCACTATCAATCCCCAAATGTTCATGGTAAGACTGATTTGGAAACAGTGACTGTTGGCACATATGTATGATATTTGTATGCATAAACCCTTGAGTATTGAGACACAAAGGATAGCTTCTATCTGTATTTTAAAGGAATGGACTGTGGGCATGTTTTGGAGCTGTCCATTATTTTGAATTATTAGTGCCTCAGTTTCACTCTAGCCTATACAATCAAGAGTAGGTTAACTCCCAGAATGCTAATTTTATAACATCATATTTATAATCCTACCTCCCCCCAAGAACCACCATAAGGAATGGACATTGGTATAGTATATTTTTCTTCAGAATTCTAGAATCTTAGAGCTGGAAGGGAGATTTGAGATCATCTAATCCAAAACCCTTATATTATCTCTGAAGAAATTGAGGTCCAGAGTTTCCAAGTTCAGGCAGCAAGTTGATAGTAAAACCTAGTCATAAATCATGCCCCCTTAGATCTTATATAACACATCAATGATATGAATAATATTTATAATACTCTTCATTCTAGTGATATGGTCTATCTCTCTAGTAGATTATAACCTTCCCCAGAGGCAAGGACCATCTAAACTTTGTATCCCTTCCAATGCATAACAAAAAGTAGAACAAAAAAAACATGTGTTTAATAAATTTGCATTGAAAAGAGGAATCAATCCAAGTTTTATAATCATCCTTTCTCACTGTGCCTGATATTTACTGAGCTATAAGAAACGAGGAGGTGACGGATTTCATAATTACCTGGAGAGACTTATACAAACTGATGCTGAGCGAGAAGAGTAGAATCAGAAGAAATTTGTATACAATCACAGACATACCATATCTGTGACGACCAACTATGACAGACTGGACTCTTTTCAGCAATGCAGTGATATAAGTTAATCCCGAATGACTCAAGAAAGTGAGAAATGTGCCATCCAGAGATACAACTAGAAAGAACTGAGCCTGAATCCTGATGGAAGCAAACTAAATGATCTTGTTCTTCTCATTGTTTGGTTGTACTTCTTCCTTACCATCTTTCATCCCACCTAGTACAATATGCCTTTGTAATTGGAATAATGTTTAATATGAATGCATTTGCAGACCCTATACTGTACTATATGATGTCATGAGGGGAGGGGGGAGTGAAGTAAAGGAAATTTGAAAATCAAGGAACTATGGAATTGAATCTTGTCAACTGAAACTAAACTAATAAATTAATTAAAAAAAAAAAGAGAAAAAAAAAATAAGTGCTTGTTGACTATTGACTGACCAGTGCTGACTCTCTCTTCTTTGCAACATTCTTTGTACCTAACTTTCTTTCTTCTTTCTTTCTAGGTCCCTCTTTTCCAAATTGATTTCCAATCACTCCAGGCTCTATGAAAAATGATGACATTTCTCCTGTGTCCTAATAGAAATTTTTTCACTCCTTCCTACTATTCTCTACACTCTCCTTTCCCAAAGGAATGATAAGGAGTCATTTGCCTTATCCTTTCTGTAGCTTACTTTTTGCTGGCTCCTTGAGGGTCAATGAGAAAAAGTGGAAAGGAAAATTACTAAATGTATGCCTAGGCTAGAAAAGAGAAAGGAGCACATCCTAAATAGATCTGCTTCTAGGAGTGGAGGGAGTCCTTAGCCTGTTTAAAACTGCTTCTGATAAGCCTGAGCATTTTGGGAAGCTTATCTGAACCTCTCCATCTTTTAAGATTCATCTGTGGCTAATAAATGTCATTTGCAAATCCTATTAAGGAGCAATCACACACATCGAGCCCCACACATAATTTGGATTCCCTGAACAACACTGATATCTTGACATTCATTTTTCAACATATCAAATCTCCATCCTTAGAGAAGTGCATTTTCTTCTACTTTGCTTTCATATATAATACAGAACACCTCAAATACCACCTCACAAGATTCCCAGCAGCACTAAAGGGATTCAAACAATTTTCTGAAGTAGCTTACTAAGCCCCCTTCCCACCCAGGCTCATTTTAACCTATGATTGTTTACTTTCAAATAGCATTTCAGAAACATCGACTGTCTGGCTTTCTATTGATTCCAGCTTATTCAAACAATAGGGAGGGACAGTAAAATTACTGTTAGTCAATTAGCTTTCATTAATTATCTACTATTTGACAAGCATTGTACTAAATGTTAGGATAGGGAAAAAAGGCAAAAACTGCTCCATCCCAAACCAAAAGTCCTTGCTATCATGGAGCAACCTTCATTTTCCTTTCAACTCCACTAATTCAACAACTCCATCCCATTAAATTCATTTATTTCAAATCAGTTCTCATCTATGAAAGGTCTACTATATGCAGTCTCCATGCTAGTTGCTGGAAGGTATAAATACATTAGTCCTTTCCCTCAAGTAGCCTGCATTTTACTTTGGGAAATGACATATATACAAATAAATACAATAAATATTGCTTTATTCATGATTTTTTAATCTTACCACATGTTAATGAGGAGATTTGAGATAGACACATCCTTTCTCTGACACTTAATGCTTTGGTTTTGGTCATTGCAGGTTCCATTTCTTTGGGTAAATTGTATTTTGAGACTGGGAATTTGAGAACATGGGAAGTAGCAGCTAGGAATTCTTTCTTTGACCCAGCAGCCCCTGACAGCATTAACATTAGCCACTTAATGGATACTCTCACTTTCACGAAGCCCCTGGTTCTCCATAAAAGGAAGCATATACAATGCTTTCCAGTGTGTTGATAATAATCTCCTCTATGCCTACACAACAATCGACACTGAGAAGTTACTTGATAAATAATTATAAAGATGTTGTTGATGATGATGGTGACATTAATGATAATGGAACTGTTCTGACATTATATTCAAGGATGTAGAATGGGTGATATGAAAAGAGAGCAGGGAAACAAAAGAGTGGCAACACAGCACATCAACTGTTTTACTAGAAATTTAAATATTCTTGGGACAGAATGTGGAGTGTGGTGATGTGATTTCCCTTAGCACTTTGTTTATATACAGGCCCTTTACATTTCCCAAGAAATTACCAGTATGCTTACATACACTTCAAATTTCCTTTGCACTTTTTCTATTCATGTCCTTTAAGTTAAAGAGATAAAGAGAATCTTAGAAAAGTTAGATATGAAAGACCTCTGAAGAAAACTGAATGTACATGGCATCTTCTGAAAAACTGACAATTAGAGCACAAAAGCCTCAAAACCTAATGTAGGAAATCAGAAATATCAAATGCACTCTTTTCAGAAAATAATGTAATAAAAATTACATGCAATAAAGGGCTTTGAAAAGATAGATTAAAATGAATGGGAAACTACAGAATATATTTGGGAAGAATGAGTGGGTAAAAGAACAAATAATAGAAACAATTTTGTTAAAGAGACTGACAACA
>WOXC01008066.1:0-164124 GCA_011680675.1 Gymnobelideus leadbeateri | reverse complement strand
TATTTTGCTTTATATAGATGTTGTATTCCTCCAGTAAAATTTATATTTTTTAAAAAAGTGTCTTGTAGGGGGCAGCTAGGTGGCGAAGTGAATAGAGCACTGGCCCTGGGGTCAGGAGAACCTGAGTTCAAATCTAACCCTTGACACTTAACACAAAAAACTAGCTGTGTAACCTTGGGCAAGTCACTTAACCCCAATTGCCCTCCAAAAAGCAAATTAAAAAAAAAAAGTGTCTTGTTTTGTTTCGACTTTGTAACCCCAGTGGCTAAAAGAATACTTCACACCAAGGAGTCATTCAATAGATCCTTTATTTAAGTTAGTCTACCAAACAAAAGTTAATTTGTATACCAATATCTTTTGCAGAGAATGAAGAGAGGGTGCTAAAAACACGTTGGGAAAGCTCACGTAGAACTAAGAAATGAAAGATGTCAAAGACTTATAGACAACTTAAAATTCCTCTTGACTGTATAGAAAAGAAAACATTTTATTCCAGAGAGTGCTTCCAGAGCTTTGCACAGTGCCTAGCACATAGTAGGAGTTTAATAAATATTTATTGATTTTTTCCCAGAAGAGATGGAGAAGGTAATGGACATGGCAGGCACCAAATATCAGCAAAAATAAAAATGACTTTACCCTAAAGAGATGAAAAAAACAAAGAATTTGACTATCAATATAGAATTACTTCTGAATGAACAGTTTGCATACAGTGAGACTGCTGATTAGTTATAACACAAATCAAAATCAATAGCAAACTAGAATTAAGGACAAAAATGAGAAGACAACATCACGAGAAATTACAACAGCTAAAACCTGACCTATTCCAACTTGATATTGACATTATCTCTCCCTCTCATGCTGGGAAAAAAATTGATGCTGTCACCATTGCTCAAAAAATATAAATTGATGTAAAGGAAATCAGTTGCCACAACAAGTAGGCCAAAGGAGCCTGGAAACATCCTCTGGCATCCTGATCTCTCTAGAGAGAAGAGACAAGCATGTTAAGAGCAACAATAGTTTGGACTATAAATTCATTTTCAAAATGTTAGGGAGAAAGTTGGTGAAAGATTAGAAAGAGCATCAGTTGATGAAACAAAAGTATGGTGTAAGAGAAAAACTGTCTGGCAGAAAGCTTGGCACAATACCTAAGTATATAAAATCATATGAAAAGCATTTATAGATGAAAATGGGAAATGAACAACAAAGACGTTAAAAAAATGCAACATTATCTACCAGTGTTTCTATAGTGATCTATTTTCATCATATATAAAAGCTGAACAACCACATTTTGATTATAACACCTCACTTCCCTGATGTGCTATATAAAGCCTAAAGTACTTAAGAATGTAGGAAGAGCAGCTGAAACAGACCAATAATATATAGGAGAATTGGTGCTGGATAGGACAAAATTCTGAAAGGACAAAGAGATCAATTTTTGTGATAGCTGAAGATATTGAATGACTAGGGAAAAAAGGCAGCATTACAGGAAAAGGTGCAAATGGAAGGACATCAGTAACTACTGGCCAATATGGCTATTTTCTCATTTTTATAGAACCTTTATTGGAATGGCCTACATACATTTCATAATGGTATACTTGATGAAATTATGAGAACAAGCAGGCTTTTCACAAATGGTTCTATAGTACATTTCTAGTTCCACAATTAAAATAAAAGTCTATGGAAAAAAGATCCCACTGAAATTCCTCACAGTATTCCCTATCCACAAGGTCTGCCATTTGTGTTATTATAAAAAAATCGGGACAGAGCAAAGATGATGGAGTGTATATAGGACTTCTGAATGGCTCCCTCTTCCACCTCCTTCAATACATGTAAAAAATGACTCTAAACAAACTTTAGAGCTACAGAATCCACAAAGTGACAAAGAGAAACAAATCTCCTACTGAAGGAAGCCTGTCAGGCCAGCAGGAAGGGTCCACTGCAGCATGCTGGAAGCCAAGCCCAGCCCCAAGTGAGACCCTGGTTTTAGCCCCAGGGTGACTCTAAAGTTGGGAGGGTAAATCACCAGCAGCTATAGCAGTTTCCAGAATTCTCAATCCAGAAATGCCAAAGACAAAGTAAAAGGTCAGTGTGGAACTTTGTTCAAACGGGGAGCGTGGTCCAACTGCTACACCTGAGCCACAAACAGTGGAGGTGCAGTGGCTGCAGCTGCTGCCCGTGGCTGCTTCCAGAGCTCCTGGCCTGCAGACTGTAGGGGGACCAAGCAACCATTCAGAGGCTAAGCACTCTTGCTTTGACCTGCTTGGATCTGGATCTCAGTCTTGGGTGGAGGTCCTGTGGTGTGTGACCAGTGAGCCAGAGCATGTGGGGACTGTAGAGAAGGTACCCATCTAATAGCTCTAGCAGTTTCAAAAACCCTAGGGATTTGGGACATAGCTCTCTCCATTTTGGAAGCAGAGTTCTACCATGGCAAAGAGCTCAAAAGTCAAGTAATTGGCTGCCAATATGAGCAAGCACAGGAAGAACAAACAGATGATAGAATTCTTTTTTGGGGACAAAAAGGATCAAGGCATGGAGTAGGAGAAAGACAATGAAGTCAGAACTCCTGCATCAAAAGCCTACAAGAAAAATATGAATTGGTTACAGGCCATGGAGGAGCTCAAAAAGGATTTTGAAAATCAAGAGAAGTAGAGGAAAAACTGGGAAGAGAAATGAGAATGATGCAAGAAAATCATGAAAAGCAAGTCAACAGCCTGATTGAAGAAAATAACACCTTAAAAAAATAGAGTAGGGGGGCGGAGCCAAGATGGCGGAGTAGAAACAGCTCGTCCAAGCCTCTCTGCCCCCAGATTCTCCACAAACTATGTAAAAAAGGACTCTGAAAATCTTCTGGAGCCCCAGCACCCACAGAACGACACATAGAAGCTAACCTCCCGCTGAGGACAGCCCAGCACCCTGCAGGAAGGACCAGCGCAGTGGTCTGGGAGCCGGCAGCGCGCAGAGCGCAGGAGCCGAGCCCAGCCCAGGTCCACGTGAGCCGAGGTTTTAGCCCCAGGGCGGCAGGGCCAGCAGCCGGCTGGAGGAACCCCAGAACACCAGGAACTGTGGAGACGCCAGAATTATCAACATAGACTTGCCTAGGACAAAGTAAGAGGTTAGTGTCCTATGGACTTTGGGACCTGTATTTGGGGAATGCGTCAGCTCCCTCCCCTGGGGGCTAGAAGCTGCTGAGGAGACACGCCACTGTGTAGTTTTCAGAGGCATTTCCGGCTCCCAGCCTACAAATCGTGGGAGATCCAGCGATCAGTCTTGGGGGGTAATCGCTCTTGCTTTAACCTCCCTGGATCTGGATTGTGATCTAGGGTGGAAGTTGTGGGTGGGTTTACAGCTTGCCAGAAACGGAAGTTGCCCCCCACACGTTCGGGACGAAAATTCCTCTATCTGGCCTTAAAGCCATAGTGTGGCAACAAGCCAAAAGTCAAGCAATTAAGTGGCAACATGCCAAGGCAAAGGAAACAGAAAAATGCAACCCTAGACTCCTATTTTGGGGGCACAGAGCAGGAAAAGGACTGTGAGGTCAGAAGTCCTGCTCCAAAAGCCCCAGGGGAAAACATGAGCAGGTTGCAGGCCATAGAGGACCTTAAGAAGGACTTTAAAAATCAAATAAGAGAAGTGGAGGAAAAATTGGAAAGAGAAATGAGAAAGATGCAGGAAAAGTATGAAATGAGGGTCAACAGCCTGACTGAAGAAAACAACACCTTAAATAGACTAACTCAAATGGCAAAGGAGGCCCAAAAGGGCAATGAGGAGAAGAATGCCTTAAAAAGTCGAATTTGCCAGATGGAAAAGAATCTCAAAAGTTCACTGAGGAGATTCATTCCTTCAGAGTTAGACTGGAGCAAATGGAAGCTAATGACTTTATGAGAAATCAAGATGCTGTTAAGCAGATCCAAACAAATGAAAGATTAGAAGCCAATGTGAAATATCTCACTGACCTGGAAAATAGATCCAGGAGAGACAATTTAAAAATTATTGGACTACCTGAAAGCCATGATCAAGGAAAGAACCTAGAAATCACCCTTCAAGAAATTCTCAAGGAAAACTGCCCTGATGTTTTAGATCCAGAGGGCAAAATAGAGGTTGAAAGAATCCACCGATCACCTCCTGAAAAAGATCCCAAAAAGAAAACTCCCAGAAATATTATAGCCAGGTTCCAGAATCCCCAGATCAAGGAGAAAATACTACAAGCGGCCAGGAAGAAACAATTTCAATATTGTGGAAACACAATCAGAATAGCCCAGGACCTGGCAGCTTCTACACTGAGGGATCGAAGGGCATGGAATATGATATTCCAGAGGGCAAAAGAACTGGGAATGAACCCAAGGGTCACCTACCCAGCAAAACTGAGTATTTTGTTTCAGGGGAAAATATGGTCATTCAGTGGAATAGAGGACTTTCAAGCATTCTTGAGGAAAAAACCAGAATTGAATAGAAAATTTGACATCCAGACACAAGAAGCAAGAGATGCCTGAGAAGGTAATCAGGGAAAAGAAATCAAAAGGAACTTATCAAAGTTGAACTATTTACATTCCTATATGGAAAAGCAATAACTGTGACTGATGATATCTTTCTCACTATGAAAATAATGGAAGAAGGGGTGTGGTCATACGAATACATATGTGAATGTGTGTGTATATGGTTACAGTTATATATGGATAGAGGGCATAGGTTGATTTTGTTGGGAAGGGAGAGTACTCAAGGGATGAAATTATGAGGTGAGAGAGGAAAGTGGCAAGAGGAGATGGGGAGAGACATGGTAGGGTAAACTATCTCATGTAGGGGAAGTGGGTGCAAAGGAGGGGGAGAATAAGGAAGGCTAAAAAGGCAAAACCACATTCACATTGAATTTGGTTCAGGGAGAAAATGACATACATACTAAATGGGATATCTCAACCTGCAGCAGGATAGGGGGAAGGGGGATGAGAGGAGGGATGATGGATGGGAGGGCATCCTTGGGGTGAGGGGAGGTTGGAAGTACCCACTATAGAAGAGGGACAGGATCATGTAGGGAATGGACCAGGTGGGGGGTGGGATGAGTGGGAGGGAACTATAAGCAGCCTTGTACAATATATCTACTATGATAATGTTTTGCATAGCTAGACATGTACAACATATACTGAATTACTTATCTCCCAAGAAGGAATGGGTGACAAGGGAGGAAGGAAATGGATCTGAAATTCGAGGTCGTAACATTAAATGTTTCAAATATATATATAAATACTATTATTAATACTCTTTTGCCTATAATTGGGAGATAAGATGTGCAGGCATTGGGACACAAAGATTCATCTTCCTCTAATGGAAAAGTCGATGGGGGTATGGGAGAAGGTATGGGAGAGAGCAGATTGGAGGAAGCGATATCTTGTGGGACTGCTATTCTGGGAGGTTGGGTAGGGGAATAATGGGGGGAAAATGATTGTAACTCAAAATCTGGCAGAAATGAATGATGTAAAACAGAAGTTAATAAAGTATTTGTTTAAAAAAAAAAATAGAGTAATTCAAATGGCAAAAGAGGCCCAGAAAGACAATGGGGAGAAGAATGCTTTAAAAATCTGAATTTGCCAGATGGGAGTAACTCCTTCAAAATTAGACTTTATGAGAAACCAAGATACTATAAAACAGATCCAAACAAATGAAAAAATAGAAGGCAATGTCTCATTGGAAAAACGACTGACCTGGAAGATAGATTCAGGAGAGATAATTTGAAATTTATTGGTCTAGGTGGGGCGGAGCCAAGATAGCAGAGTAGAAACAGGACTTCCCTTGTGGCTCTCCTCCCACCTCCTCCAATACATGTAAAAAATTACTCTAAAGAAACTTTAGAGCTATAGAACCCACAAAGTGACAGAGAGAAACTAACTTCCCATTGAAGACAGCCCAGCAGGCCAGCAGGAAGGGGTTACTGCAGTGCTCTGGGAGCTGAGCCCAGCCTGTATAAGCCAGAGGTTTTAGCCTCAGGCCTCCCCAACCAGCTGCTGCTAGAGGGACATCAGGAGAGTGGATCACCAGCAGCTGTGGCGGTCTCCAGAATTATCAACACATAGATGCTAAGGACAAAGTGAGAGGTCAGTGGACTTTGGGAAAAGGGAATCCAGGAGTGCAGTCCGGCCTCTGCTCCTGGAGGGAGAAGTGGCTGAAGCACAGTGGCTGCCACCACATGGCTGCTTCAGAGCTCCTGGCCTGCAGATTGTAGGGGGACCAAGTGATCAGTCTGATAGGTAACTGAACTTGCTTTAACCTGCTTGGATCTGGATTGCTGTCCTGGGTGCAGGTCCTGGGGGTACATGACCACTGTGAGAGGGCACCCAACTAATAGCTCTGGCAGCTGAGAAAATCCCAGCAATTTGGGAAGAAGCTCTTCTCTCTGTAAACAGAGTTCTACTGTGGCAAAAAATCTCAAGAGTCAATTGGTTGCGTGGCAACATGAGCAAGCAGGGGAAGCAGGGCAAGTATAACCTTGGATTCCTTTTCTGGGGACAAAAAGGATCAAGGCATGGAACAGGAGGAAGACAAAAAAGTCAGAACTCCTGCACCAAAAACTTCCAAGAAAAATATGAACTGGTTACAGGCCATAGAGGAACTTAAGAAGGATTGTGAAAACCAAATAAGAGAAGTGGAGGAAAAATTGGGAAGAAAAATGAGAACCATGCAAGAAAATTATGAAAAGAGAGTCAACAAAGTGACTGAAGAAAATCTTAACACCTTAAAAAACAGACTAACTCAAATGGTAAAAGAAGCTCAAAAAGCCAATGAGGAGAAGAATGCCTTAAGAAGCCAAATTTGCCAGATGAAAAAACAATCTCAAAAGCTCAATGAAGAGAATTATTCCTCAAGAAATTCTCAAGGAAAACTGCCCTGTTAGAACCAGAGGGCAAAACAGAGGTTGAAAGAATCCACCAATTACCTCCTGAAAAAGATCCCAAAAAGAAAACTCCTAGGAATATTATAGCCAGGTTCCGGAATTCCCAGATCAAGGAGAAAATATTACAAGCAGGTAGGAAGAAACAATTTGAGTATTGTGCAAACACAATCAGGATAACACAGGACCTGGCAGCTTCTACACTGAGGGATCAAAAGGCTTGGAATATGATATTCTGGAGGTCAAAGGAGCTAGGACTAAAACCAAGAATCACCCACCCAGCAAAACTGAACATAATGCTACAGGGAAAATATGGTCATTCATGAAATAGAGGACTTTCAAGCATTCCTGATGAAAAAACCTGAGCTGAACAGAAAATTTGACTTCTAAATACAAGAAGCAAAAGAAACATGAGAAGGTAAACAGGAAAAAGAAATAAGTAACTTACTAAAATTGAATTATTTACATTCCTACATGGAAAAACGATAACTGTAACTAATAAGACCTTCCTCAGTATGAGGATAGCTGAAGGGAATATATGTGTATACACATACACACACGTATGTATAGGAGGATGTATGTGTATGTAAATACATATGTGAGTGTGTACATTTGTGTGTTCATGTATATATAGACAGAGGGCACAGGATGTGTTGTATATTAAGGGATGAGAGAGGAATTTATTGTGAGAAGAAGAAAGGAAGAGCTAGATTAGGGTAAATTATATAAAAGAGGCAAGAGAAAACTGTTACAATGGAGGGGAAGAGCAGCAAAGTGAAAGGGAATGGGACAACCTGATTCTCATTGAATTTTGCCTAAGGAGGGAATAATGTACACACTTAACTGGATATCTTACCCTACAAGAAAATAGGGGGGTTGGGGATAAGACGGGGGAGTATAGAAGGGAGGACAGAGAAGGTAGTTAGAAACAAACATTTTTGAAAAGGGATAGGGTCAAAGGAGAAAATAGAATGGAGGGAAATATAGTTAGTCTTCCACAATATAACTACTATGGAAATGAGTTGGGTAACTACACATGTACAATCTATATTGATTGCTTATCTTCCCAGTGGGGATGGGTGAGGAAAGAAGGGAAAAAAATCTGTAACTCAAAGTTTTATTGTATTTTATTTTTTTTGCTTTTTGGAGGTCAATTGGGGTTAAGTGACTTGCCCAAGGTCACATAGTTAGTTTTTGCATTAAGTGTCTGAGGCCAGATTTGAACTCAGTTCCTCCTGACTCCAGGGCCAGTGCTCTATTCACTGCGCCTCTTTTATTTTATGTTTTGAACTCAAAGTTTTAAAAACAAATGTTTAAAAATGTTTTTTTAAACATGCAACTGGGAAATAAGATATACAATAAGATATACTGGGAAATAAAATGGGTACTGAAACCCATCTTGCCCTATTAGAAAGTTAGGGGGGTGAAGGGGAAGGATATAAGAGAGAATGGATTGGGGGAAGGAATATTCAGTAGGCCTGATATTTTGGAGTAGAATGGGTAGGGGAAAGATGGGGAGAGAAAACATTTTAACTCAAAATCTTGTGGAAATGAACATTGAAAACTAAAAATAAATAAATTAAATAATAATAAAAAAAGAGTATTAAAAAATCCTTGAACAAGTATCTGTGGCTATATCCCTAAAGAGGGAGAGATTGCCTCTGTCATGGAAGACATCTTGTGTGGAGTCCACATGGAATGGTTTTTCACATATAAACTTGTTTGTGGATGACATTGTAAGGAGTGTATAAAGCTCCAGAACACTACTGGATTGCTTTAATGGAATCCATGACCCTCAAGAAGGATTTGTATAACAATTGATACAGGGGAAAAACAAAACAAAAACAATCACAAGTGGACAAAAAATGTCTATTGCTCTCTAACAGCAGCTAAATGAGCCATCCAGTCATTCAAGTCTATTTATCTGGATATATACCATAGACAAACACTTAAGACGGACAATGAAATGGGTCCAGCACTGATGTGGAAAAGAAAGGGCTTGGCTGCATTAAGGAAATTGTATAGTGCTTTCAATCACCTCAAGCTGTACCCTATAAAAAGGACTCCTCTTTTGAATACCAATATTATTCTAATTATATATGACCTCAAATCATGGAAGATCTAATCTTTAATCAAGATTACAATGGAGTTGGAGGGTACTGGATAAAGACATATGGTGGACCAAAGTAGTTATGATTTGTTATCAGTAATGATCTGCATATAAGAGTGGCATAAGATACACATCATCCAAAGATGCTGGATGAGAAAAACAAGTCAGCTGGTGATGCTAAACAACGTAATAGTGAGGAGAAACCCAAATGCCATACTACTACCCATGGAATGTTCTCCATGGGGACTGACGGGAAGATGGGCTGAAAAGATATGGCAGGATAGTGATCTCTCTACTGGAGAAAGTACCCAGACTGGTGATATCTTCTTAGGTACTTACGCATATATTATGATGATAGCTTTATGAACTTTGGAGAACTTATATAATCAAGTTTTGGTAGCCCACATGGACATCCCTTTCTAGTAGAATGTAAGACCTGTTAAGTACAGGTATTTTTTATTTTGTCTTTGCCTAATTTTGACAATAGCCCAACACTTTGTCTTGCACACAATGGGTATCTCATAAGAACAATAGTGCTTTCTGACAAGTATTTCAGTGCTAAAGTTAACTCTAGACCTGGTGACAACCTCATCAAGGACAAAAAGGCACTCTCCTATTAACTCCCTATTAGCCATTTTTGTTCCATCCTTTTCAGCTGAAAGAACATTCTCATTCAATAGAAATAAGAGTTTAAAAGTCTGGTGTTACCTGTTTTTTTGTTCTCATAGTGGTAAGCTAACAATAACAATAGCCAACAGTACTTTAAAGAAGGCAAAGTGCTTTAAAAATTTTATCTCATTTGACCCAATTCACTCTAAAGTCCAAACCTCTCTGAGCGATGATACTACCCCCCATTAAGTCTCTTCTTTTTCAACATATCTACTCTTCTCCTGTTTCAAGAACAAAGAAAAATTAAGCTGCTAAGCAAAATCAGCCAACATAGCAACTTAATTTGACAGCATATGCAACATTCTACATGTGAACTCTACCACTTTATGATAATAATGTAAATGAAAACAATAAAAACTCAGAAAATCTGGTTAATTGCAATGACCAGTTGCAATTGTTGCAAGTGCTGGTTCTGGAAGACTTACAATTAATTATATTTCCCTTCTCTTGGTAGACTACCAAGAAACCATTAGCTACTCTTTTTGGCAGAGAAATTAAGCAGATGTCCATCCTTGACCACCATTCCTCTCCCTCCACTGCTAATCTGTCAGTCATTAAACATTTATCCTACTATGTGCCAGGCATTGGGTATACAAATAAAGGCAAAAAGGCAGCCACTTTCCTGGAGCAGCTCACAATCTAATGGGGATAAAACAAGCTAACAAATATGTACAAATGAACTATATACAGGATAAATAGGAAATAATTAGAGTGAAATCACTAGAATTAAGAGAGATATGAAAAGGCTTCCTATAGCAGGTAGGATTTTAGTGGGGACCTGAAGGAAGTCAGGAGGCAAAAATAAGGATGAAGAAGGGCACTTCCAACACTAGATGGACAGAAAATATGCTTGGAGATGAAAGATGAAATGTCTTGGCTGTGGAGCATCCTGAAGGCCAGTGTCACTGCACAGAAGTCACTGGGGCGTAAGCATAAGATTACTGGAAAGGTATGGGCAGGGGAAGGGAGAGGGCAAGCATGTAGGGTAGGAAGGACTTCATTGCCAAACAGGATTTAGCATTTGATTCTGGAGGTGTCAGGGAGCTATTGGAATTTGAGCATGTCACTGGATCTGAGCTTTAGGAAAATCATTCTGGTTGCTGAGTGAAAGATGGACTAGAGTGGGGAGAAACTTGTGGCAGGGAGACCCCCCAGCAGGCTACTGTAACAGTCTAAACTTGAGGTAAGGAGAACCTACACCAGGGTGTGCCAAGTATCAGAAGATAAAAAGGAGTCTATTTGAGAGATGCTGCAAAGGTCAAACAGGCCTTGACAACAGACTGGATAAAGGGTGTAAGAGATACTGAGAAATGGAAAATTATGTCTAGGTTGCAAACCTGGTGAATTACAGAATGGTAGTGTCTTCAACAATATAGGGAAGTTTGGAAGGTAGAAGGTGGCAGTGATTCAAGGCTGAGGCTTGGTAGGGCAAAACTGGTGTTATAATAAGGGGTCCAGAAGCTGAAGAGGGCAGTACAGACTGAAACTAGTTCACCAAAAGGTCAAGATGGGGAAAAAAGTAGAACAGTAATAGAATGATAGCCTAGTAAAGAACTAAGGGGTTGAGGGATTAGAGGTCATAGTGTGGATAAAGAGTGGGATTTAGTGTGAGAAGGCAGAGGGAAAGGTAGAAAGCAAACAGATTACGGATTTCAGACTTTTTGCATATGGAGGTGGTGCCCACCTCATTTACGAAGAGAGCACTAAATTCACTCACCCTGTGAACTCCTGCCCTGTTTTCACAAAGCTCCCCTCTCCCCCCAGTCCCTTTTTGCAATGGAAAATGCAATCAAATCAATTTTATATTGCTTCTGTAAAGGATATGTCAATCAGTTCCCATATGGCTCCAATGACCATTTCTTGACTTCAAGACTCAAGTACACTTCCGTGTTCACCACTTTCCTATAAGTAGTATGTCCCCAGTTGGGATAAAAGCTTGTTAAGAGCAGAGGTAATCTCGCTTTGTTTCCCTAGCGTAGCAAAGTGCTTGGCATGCAGTGCTTAATAGTTTTGATAAAAACTATTTCATTCCCTTCCTATTCTTTTTGTATATTATTTTTTCCAATTACAAGATAATTTTTACCATTTATTAAAAATTTTTTTTGAATTCCAAAATTTCTCCCACCCATCTTAGAGAGGGTAAGCAATTTGATATAGGATATGTATGTGTAACCATGTAAAACATATTTCTATATTAGCCATGTTGTGAAAGACAAAGCCCAAAAGAACTGCAAAAAAATAAAGTAAAAATAATATGTTTTGATCTGCATTCAGACTCCATCCATTTTTTTCTCTGGATAAGGACAGCATTTGCCATTATAAGTCCTTTAGACTTGTCCTGGGACACCGTATTGCTGAACAGAGCTAAGTCATTCACAGCTGGTCATTGCACAACATTGCTGATACTGTGTACAATGTTCTCCTGGTTCTGCTCACTTCACTTGGCATCAGTTCATGAATGCCTTTTCAGGTTTTTCTTAAACCCGCCTGCTCATCATCTCTTATAGGACAATAGTATTCCATTACATTCATATACCACAGCTTGTTCAGTCATTCCCCAACTGATGGGCATCCCTTCAATTTCCAATTCTTGGTCACCACAAAAAGAGTTGCTATAAATATTTTTGTACAAATAGACCTTTTTCCTTTTTTGTGATCTCTTTGGAATACAGACCTGGTAGTGGTATTGCTGGAAGGAGTACACACGGTTTGCTCTCCAGAATGGTTGGATCGGTGCACAGTGGATCATGTACCAACAGTACATGAGTGTCCCAATTTCCCAACATCCTCTCCAACACTTAACATTTTCCTTTTCTATCTTATTAGCTAATTTGATAGTTGTAAGGTCACACCTCAGAGTTGTTTTAATTTGCATTTCTTTAATAGCAACTCAGAGCATTTCTTCATGTGACTATTCTTTTTGTTTTGCTTTTATTTATGCATCTGAAAACTGCCTGTTCATATCCTTTGACTTTTCTGTTCTTTCTGAGTAAGTTATGCCCTTTAAGAGCCACAGTCCAAAATTTATCTGCCAAATCAGTTTCTGGTAAGCTGTTATCTGACTTTTCTTAGTAAGTTCAGGGCCTAGTTCATAGTTTTCCTCTCCACTCCAATTCTTTCCTTCCTTCTAGAGGGATTCAACACACATGTTGATGTTCATTCATATACTCAAATGTCCTCCACTCAATCTCATATACATACTGGGATGACTGCATCCTTGATCTTGCCACAAGTGTCTGGCTTCCAGGCTTGAGAATTCTCAATTCCCTTTATCTGATCAAAATCTTTTATCTCTCCCATCTTTTTTTTTTCAAAATGTCCAACAGGTAGTTGGTGATATGAAACCACAGCTAGGATGGACTAGAGATGGATAAAGATCTAGGCATTTTCTATAGAAAGGAAGAAGGCTGTTGAGAATACCAAATGAAAGACTAAGCAGTTAAGAGTAACAAAGAATCAACTCAATACAGAGAAAAGAGAGCTCAAGAGAGAGTTGTGAAATTAAACACCAAAAGTCAGAAGGCATGACCTGGATGAAGATCTAGCAAATGATATTGAAAAGGAATGGTCATACATGTAGGAGAAAAATCAAGAGAGAAGAACAAAAATCCCAGGGAGGAGGAAGCATTCAAGAAGAATAGGTGGTCAACAATGTCAAATGTAGCAGAGAGGTCAAAAATCCTAAGGATCAAGAAAAGTTCATTCTATTTGGCAATTAAGAGGTTATTAGTCATGGGAGAAAGCATCTTCAGTTGACTTCATGGTCAGAAGCTATTTCAGATTTAGATGAGGGGAGAGTATGTGGATGACTGCTTTAAGTTTAGCTGAGAAAGGGAGGAGGGACATAAGATGATGGCTATTAGACATGGTAAGATCTAGAGAAGGATTTTAAAAGACAGGAGACACTTGTGGGCCTACAGGGCCTGTGGGCAGTAGGAAAGGAGTCAGCACACAGAGAAAGATTCAAAATGAATGATGGTAGGGGTAATCTGGTGGAGAAGCAAGAAGGGAAGGGACCACTGAAGGCACATGTAGAGGGACAGGCCTTCAGTGAAGGATGTGAGATACATGAGCTTCCTTCTGGACACTGACTTTAGGGTGGCAAGAGGATATTTAGAAAAAGTTATCTTGCAGTCAGCTAATGACAATATGAGTCCTACAAATTGGTCTTAGAAAAATATATTCCTATATACAAGAGATACTGCTCCAAATAGGACTTTGGTAATTTTGTTCTTATGGAATTAGTGAATCACAGAATTTCAACCTCAAGTAATCATATAATCCAACCCATACATAAATGAGAAATCACCTATCAAATATTCCTTTAAGATGGTCATCCAGCTTTTGCTGGATTAAGGGCAGCCCTCTTCTGTGTGATAGCCCTTCAGAGATTTGAAAATGGGTATAGCTTTGCCTCACACAATCTCTTCTTCAGCTGAAAGTTCTGGAAATGTGTAGCTTGTAGCTTTACCTCACACAGTCTCTTCTTCAAGCTACACATTTCCAGAACTTTCAGCTGAAGAAGAGATTGTGTGAGGCAAAATGATACCCACTTTCAAATCAAAGTCAATGTCCAGAAGGAAGCTCATCATCTTCTTTGATAAGCTTGCCCTTCCTTTTTTTCTGCAGAAACCACCATCATCTTATGCAATGCTACCTTTCTTTTCAATTAGTTCAGCAACATGAAAGTCATTTGTGACTCTTCCTTCTCCTTCTACTCTATATATCCAATTAATTGCCAAGACTTATCATTCCATATCCTTTCTTTTGCACCTCTCTGTTTCTCCTTACTCATGTGGCATCAACTGGAGTCAGACCCTTACTTTTACCTAGGTTACTGAAACATACATATTGGTATCTCTGCTTCTAAGTCACTCTTTTCTGCTATCCATCTTTTTCCTAGATGTCCTCACCCCAACCCCCCCCCCAAAACATTCTAGTGCAAAGTGCCCAAACATTTAATATTAAGGTCTGCATCAAAGTTAATCTGTTTTCACAAAGGTAAGGGACCAATGGGGTAAATTCTATTCTGGATCTGCTTTTCATCAGAAAGGAGAAAGGGACTGGTGGGATGGAAACAATATAAACCTAAGAGGGTAGTAAGAACTTGATCTGATATTTATGGTAGAGGAGAAGAATGCTTGGGGCATTCTGATATTTAGATTTCTGGTGATATCTGAAGAGCTTTTGAGGAAGGGACAGTAGAGTTCCATGGACTAAAATTCTACAGGTGGGGAGGAATCTGTCTAGGAAGGATGGAAAGCTCTTAAGAATGAAATTTGAGACCCCCCCCCCCCTTAAGTTACAGTAGGGGAAATAAGAGGCTCAAAACGCTGGGTGGACAGGACGATAAGAACAATACAGAAATAAGGTTGAGCTATTGATTTTTATTTTGTTTTTGTTTTCTCTGTGAAGAATGATCTGTGGATTAGAGAGAAGAAATGACTAAAGAGGGAGTTGATACTGAAAATAAGTGAAGAGATGAGAACATCTTAGCTTCCATAATGAGTATAAGTTGATTGTATCAGAAGAATTATCTTCTTGAGTACTGAAAGAACTGAGATATGTGACTGCTGAGGGAATGTCTAGAAGACAGAAGAGGCAGCAAAGTATTGGAAAGGGGCAAATGTTCTATTTCTTTTAAACAGAACAGATTATATAAATAATAGCATAGTGAATATGACTAACTTCTGGCAAAATTCTAGAACATATTAAAATTATGGTTAGTGAACAGTTAGAAAAGGAAGAAGTGTTTACAGAAAGCTAGCAAAGCTTTTTTTTTTTTGTTCAATTTTATTTTTATGGGGGTTACTAAGGTAGTGGATTTAGGGAAATATATGTACAAATAAAATATTTATTAATCACCTACTTATGTGCTAAGCATTGGGGGCACAATGCCATCTCAATTTTATAAATATAAACTTCATAAAGTCTTTATTGATATTCTTGCTGAAAACATGAACTTGTTAAAAAAAGAAAGATGGATCAATGGAATTGACTAGACAAAGAAGAATGAGAAACAATGAAGCTCAATAACCCAGTGTTTGATAAAGTAGAAAATATTAATTATCTAGGAAATGATTCTTTATTTGGCAAAAAAATGCTGGGAAAATTCTGTAAAACAATTTCAAACTATGCCCAAAGGGTTACAAAACCAGGTATATACCCTTTGACCTAACAATACCATTACTAGGTCTGTATCCCAAAAGAGATAAAAAACAAAAAGGGAAAGGACATATATGTATAAAAAATATTTATAGCAGCTCTTTTAGTGGTAGCAAAGAATTGTAAATTGAGGGTATGCCCATCAGTTGGGGAATGGCTGAACATGCTGTGGTATGTGATTGTGATGGAATACGACTATACTATAAGAAATAATGAGCAGGATACTCTCAGAAAAACTTGGAAAGACTTACATGAGCTGATTCAAAGTGAAATGTACTGTGTACAAAGTAGCAGCAAGACTGTAAGATGATCAGCTGTGAATGACTTAGCTATTCTCATTAACACAATGATACAAGAGAATGCTGAAAGACTTATGATGAAAAATGCTATCCATTCCCCAAGAAAGAACTAATGGTATCTGAATACAGATGAAGCATACTTTTAAAATTTTCTTTATTTTTCTTGAGGGTTTTTTCCTTTGGTCTGTTTTTTTTCACAACATGACTACTATGGAAACGTTTTGCATGACTACACATGTATAACCTATATAAAACTGCTTACTTTTTCAATGAGGGGGTATGGGGAAGGGGAGAGAGAATTTGGAACTCAAATAAAAGTTTTAAAAACAAATGTTGAAAATTGTTTTTACATGTAAGTAGGGAAAAATAAAATGAAAAAATTTAAAAAACAAACAAAAAAAATGCTAGGAAAACTGGAAAGCTGTTTGGCAGAAATTAAGCTTAGACCACCATCTTACAACACATTTCAAATGGATATTGCAATCTTAATATTAAAGAATTATACTATTAAAAAAACAAAAACACACATTTATGTTTATATCCATCTATCCACATTTATTAATTGCCTTCTATCTGCCAGGGACTGTGCTAAGTGCTAGAGATATTGAGAAAAAGACAGTCAATCCTTGCCCTCAAAGAGCTTACAATCTGATGAGGGAGACCACATGCAACAAATATATATAAACCAAGTTATATATATATACAGCATAATTAACAGAGGGAAAGCACTAGAATTAAGAGAGGTTGGGAAAAGCTTCCGGTAGAAGATGGAATTTTAGTTGCAATTTGAAGTAAGTTAAAGAGAATCCAGGAGTCAGAGAACATTCCAGGGATGGGGAACAGTCACAGAGTTGAGAGAAGGGGTATCTTGTTTATGTAACAGCCAGTAGGGCACTGTTATTGAAGAATACATGTGGGGGAGTAAGGCAGGAAAGCTGTAAAGGGAAGAGGAGGCCAGGGTATGAAGGGCTTTGAATGCCAAATAGATTTTGTATTTCCTCTTGAAGGCAACAGGGAAATCACTGAAGTTTATTTAGTAGGGGGATGATATGGTCAAACCATTTATCCTAAATGGAGGATAAATTTTGAGTGGGGAGAGGCTTGATGTAAGTAGACCCACCAGCAAACTATTGTAGTAACCTAGGTGTGAGGTGATAAGGGGTCAAACTAGAGTGGTGACAGTGTCAGAGGAGAGAAAGGGGGTGTATTTGAGAGACGTTACAGAGATGAAATCAACACATCCTGGCAACAGCTGGTACATGGGAAGTGAGTGAGAACAAGGAGTTCAGGATCACTCTTAGAAAGTAGCGTGATGGATTACTAGGAGGATGGAGTTACTCTTTACATTAACAGGGAAGGTAGGGGATGGGGGAAGAGAGTTTAGAAGATAATAAGTTCTGTATTGGACATATTAAAATATCTACTGGACATCCAGTTTGAGATGTCTGAAAGGCAGATACAGATAAGAGACTAAAGGTCAACAAAGATGTTGGGGCAGGAGGCAAATTTGAGAAGCATCAGCACAGAGATGGCAATTAAATCCATGGGAGCTAGTAAGATCACCAAGTGAATTTGTATGAAGGAAGAAGAGGACCCAGGCTCAAGTATCAGCCACTACCCATCTCCTTGTTTGCATAGATGTCTACCCTGATTATATGGGATAACTTCCTTTAGCCTTTTTTTCCTCCTAGTATATTCTACTTCACCTCTCTCTCTAGTCTTCTCTTAAGATCATTAAGACACAACAAAACTATTCCCAGGCCTTTTGTCTAATCAGACTCCCTCTATGACCCCGCCGATGATGATAAAGGTGTAAACCCTCCCCAATATCAGAACATAAGTAGTTTATCCTTATTTAGTTCTTTATCATTGTTCATGTTTATTTCTTTATGTTTCTCTTAAATTCTGTGTTTGAACTTCAAACATTTCTACACAGCTCTAATCTTTTCATCAGGAATGTTTGGAAGCCCTCTATTTCATTCAAGATCCATTTTTCTCCCCTTAGGATTATAGTCAGTTTTGCTAATGAGTTATTTTTCGACTATAAGCCTCTATCTTTTGCTTCTTGGAATAGGGTAATCCAAGCTCTCCACTCCTTAAAAGTGGTGACTGCTGTATCATGTGTTATCCTGACTCTGACTCCTTGGTACTTGAATTCTTGCTTTCTGGCTGCTTGACCGGGAAGCTCTGGATTTTGCCCATGATATTCCTGGGAGTTTTAATCTGAGGATTTCTTTTAGAAAATGACTGGTAGATTCTATTTCCACTTTAAGCTCTGGGCAGTTTTCTTTTAAGATTTCTTGAAATATGATGACTAGGCCCTTGTTTTGGTCATGGTCTTAAAATTGTTCTCTCCTTGATCTGTTTTCCAGGTTCACTGTTTTTGTTACGAGATACCTATTTGGTCAATTCTAACTTTCCTAGAGTTTGTTGCTTAGGCATGGCTTTATACGTATTTTTCAAGCTGTTAATTCTTTCAGATCTTCTTCTCTAGTTCCTCCTTCTCTTCCTATTTTTTCCCCTAGCACTCTCATTTTATTAATAAAGCCCCTCTTAATTCTTTTTTAAACTCGTCTCATCTTTTCCTGGAATTTTAGTTTGCTACTTTGCTTGTATGTATTTTTGGAGTCACTCTACTTCTGGATTTGTGTCTTCAGTGTCTCTCCCACCGTAATAGCTCTTTATGGTGGGATTTCTTTTTCTTTTTTTTTTTGCTCATTTCCCTTACCTACTTTCTGACTTTGGACTTGATGTTGGATCAGGCTCTGTGCATTTCTGGAGGGAAGGTCTGGGCTGGTCTTGTTACTGTTTTCTTGAGGTACTGAGTCTTGTATTCTAGGTTCTCTAGTACAGTTCAGGCTGGGGACCTGCAAGTTTTCAGTGTTCCCAATGCAGTATGATTCTGGGTAAAGTCTGAATGCTGCCCACTGATTTGAGCTTTTGAAAGTTCCTAGCCTGGGTTTGGGTCTGGGCAATGGCACACTGTTGCTGGGCTCAAATGCCATCAGTTAGCTAGAAGGCTCTGCTTATTCAGGGTGAAAGTACTGCAGGCACTTCTTTTGTCTGAAATTCTTGCCCTATTTATTTCTCGGCAGACCTCAGGGCCTTGCTACTAGGAATGCTACCCCTTGGCACAGGTCCCCTTGATCCTGAGACTTGGAACTAGGTAAAGGACAACAAAGCTGTCAGTTGGCATGTGTCTCAGTTAAGGTGCCACTGCATGGATCTGGGGCCTCTGTTCCGGCAAACAGCCTCTATGTTGAAATGTTCCCCAGGTGGTGCTCTGGAGGGTCCCCAACATCCACAGACCTCTTTTTCTCCTTATGTAGACTTGAGCTGGAAAAATGACTAACTGCAACTTTGCTGTGGATTTCTTCATTAGGATTTGCTCTGGTATGTTTTCTAGATCTATTTGGAGGAGATTTTGAAGGGAGCTTCCTGTATAATGTCCTTCTACTTTGCCATCTTCACTCCACCTTGATGCTGAATTAAATATGGACAAATGTAAGGTCTTACACTTACATGAAAAAAAGAATCTACCCCAAAATTATAAGCTTGAGGAGGCATAGCTAAACCAAGGCTCGTCTGAAAAAAGATTTTGGGAACTATGGTAGAATGTAAGTTTAATATGATTCAACATTATGATATGGTGGGTGGGAAAACTAATGTAATTTCGGGCTATATGAAGGTATATTTTCTATGACTAAGGTGACAGTGAAACTATATTCTGTTCTGGTCAATCAAATCTCTAATATGGTATTCAGTTCTAGAACACCACATTTTATGAAGGACATTGAGATACAGCAGAGCACTCATGGGAAGGAAAGCAGAAAGAGGTAGGGGTCTTAACGTAAGAAAGAGTTGAAGGAACTGAGATGACTAGCTTACAAAAGACTCAGGGAGAATATTTATATTAATATGTGTTTTCACATATTGTTAATATGTGTTTTCAAGAATTTGAAAAGCTATCATTTGGATCATATCAACTTAACTGAAATGGAAGCAGGTGCAGATTGCAAAGTGGTAAATTTAGGCTCAACATAAGGAAAAATTTCATTTAATTATACCATCAGAATCCAGTAGATCTCTGATCTCCTGTGTCTACTACTTCCAATGTTCCATATCACAACTCATTTCCATAGCTACTCATTCCTTGCAATTTTTCTCCCACAACTTTACTTCAGGAAGTCCTGATGTGGTGAGATTTTTCCTTGAGATCTTAGAACTTTGTGAGGACAAGGGAGCAGTCAGACTGTCTCCTCACACCCTGGTCTTTTTTTCTTTTTTGCCAGGTGAACAACCTACATCACAATCTGATCATATATCTTGACCCTTTGGTGAAGAGTAGTTTGATAGAGTTCAACTCTACATTGTTCTCTTCTCTTGATTTCCTTGGTCTCCCCCACCCCTCATAATATCACTACATGTGCCCTGCCTGTATCATTACCACCTTTGTTCCTATACATGTGTTGCTAGATGACGATGGAAAACATCATGCAACTCTGTTGAATGGATTCATTACAAATTTATGTTACATAACCTTAACTGGGTCTTCATTACTGCTAGGCAACTGTTTTACACCCCTCTAATTAACTCAATAAAACATTCATCAGGGGTGGCTAGGTGGCCCTGGAGTCAGGAGGACCTGAGTTCAAATCTGGCCTCAGACACTTAACACTTACTAGTCGTGTGACCTTGGGCAAGTCACTTAACCCCAATTGCCCTGCCCTCTCCCCTCCAAAAAGCCAAAAAAAAAAAAAAATATCAGAATGATTCTTCCAAATCTTTTCACCCACCCCCCCATCCTCTCAGGTGAAAAAATTTTCTCCTACTTCATAGAAAAAATTGAAGCCATTTGCTAAGAATTTCCTCTGCTCCCAGTTTCCTTACTCAGATGTCTTGGGTCACTATTTCCTCTTTCGACTCTTATGGGGTAATGGAGCCCTTCTCTTTGCAAGCATCAGCCCTTTTATGTGTACAGGGGATACTATTCATGTGTATGAGGGATCATCTTCGACAGACTGCCCCATCTATTATCTTTGCTCTCTTACTTCCCTTCAATCTCTCTGTCTACTGGTTGTTTTTCTATTGTGTACATACATGTCCACCTCTCTGCCATCCTCAAAAAACCCTCACTCGCTCTATCCATCAATGCTATATGGTCCCATCTCTCTGTCTCTTGTGGCCCAACTCCTTGAGAAGGATGTTGATAGCAAGAGCCTCTACTTCCTCTCTCTTTCCATCTTTTTTGACCTCTCTGCAGCCTTTGATGCTGCTAATCACCCTCTTATTTTTTTTTTTTTTTTGCTTTTTGGAGTGGGGAAAGACAGGTAATTGGGGTTAAGTGACTTGCCCAAGGTCACACGGCTAGTTTTTTGTATTGTATTACATGTCTGAGGCTGGATTTGAACTGAGGTCCTCCTGACCCCAGGGCCAGTGCTCTATTCACTGTACCACCGAGCCGCCCCTAATCATCCTCTTCTTGTTATCTTCTTTGATATTCACGTGTCTCTCCTGATTCCTCTCCTATCTGGTTGTTCCATTTCAGTCTTTTTTTATTTTTTTTTCCTAGATCCTTATCAAGTCATACTCCCTTCTAACTGCAGGCGTCCCAGAGGCCTTTATCCAGGGCCCTCTTTTCTTCTCCCTTTATGTTACTCCATTTGGTTATCTTGGCTCCCCCAGTTTCAATGTATCATTTCTAAGCTGATAATTCTCAGATCTATTCATCCAGCATTAACATCCAATCTCATATCTCCACACCGCCTATTAGAGATCTCAAATTGCATGTCCTATAGAGAGCTCAAGCTCACCAAGTCCAAAACCAAATTCATCATTTTTCTCTCCAAAATCTCCCCTCCTCTGAACTTCCCTGCCACCATCCTCCCAGCTCTCCCACTGGCCCACATGTGACCTTGAGGCCACAGGTTCCCCACCCCTGTGTAAGGGTTATGGGATTTAAAGATCTTCCATGCCCCATTGGACTTGCTGACATAGCAGGAAAGGGAAGGGCAAGAGGAAGCGGAAGAAGAGTTAGAGTTCCGTTGGGGACTGTTGGTGGCCACAGCAACAGCAGTAACTGCCGAGGTAGAGGTGGAGGCCCAAACCTCTTTTTAAGCCAGCCAGAATTTCTGCTAAGGACTCTTGTTGGGGGCTGCCGGGAACTGGAACTGCGGGGGGGCCGCCGGGAACTGGAACTGTGGGGGGCCGGAGCTGTTGTGAGCACGCTTCCTGGACGCGGAGCAGTTGCTGAGAGTCAGGAGAGAAGGACCTTTGCCTGAGGTAGCCTGTTCTGTTTTGAAGGCTTAAGAATGTGGTTGGTTACTATATTAACCACTTGTGCCAATTTCATAACTACCCTGATGGCTTTGACTTTCTGGTTTTGGGACTCGGTTATTTGGTATTTTAATAAATTCTCTGGCTTTATCCCCCATATAGAGAGACTGATATATTTTGTGATTAATAACCACATAAGCCTATTTATAATTGCCATAGGCATAGTGAATATTGCATTGTTAATACATCCCTGCCTTAGGGATTGCTAACTTAGTCTGCTCATGAGTGAGTCTATGAAGTCTCCAGTGGTTCATACTTGTTCCCTCTTTGCTTCATTAAGATTTGATTATCTGTATAGATACTGTTTCCCCTTAGAAAAATATAACTCCTTGAAGGCAGGTAACAGGTGCTTAATAAATGTAGACTGAAATTATACACTATCTCTAAGAACCTAATGAAATCTCCTAACTTGATCACAATGGGTTTGTGTATTTTTTAATCCAGTAACACTGCACAGTTTTAGAGAACGGTGGAAGAACTTGTGTGAATTAGGGAAAATTCTTTGAGACTATTTTCAGTGAAATGGTCTTGTCACTTCCAGCAGCCTAATTGAAGGCCAGACTTGTACTTAGGCATTTTCTGAGCTGGGACTAAAAAGCTTGGTCAGTTTGATGCTGTTGATGATAATGAAGTGCTCATCCCAATTTGGCTTCTCTGGCTTCCTCTTTCCTACTATCATTGCTTCCATCCTCGAGAAGTCACTGTCATACCTGCCTGGGTTATTATAACAGCCTGAGAAGACTTCTGTCCTTCACTCTAGTCCAGGGGCTCTTTACCCTTGTTCTGTATAATGGACCCCCTTTACTCTGAAGTAAAGGCCCTGCTAAAGTCTATGGACCCTTTCTCAGAGTCATGTTTTCATATGTGTAAAATAAAACACAGACATTTACCAAGGAAATCAATTATATTGAAACAGTTATAAGAATATTTAAAAAAAAAAAAAACCAGGGGCGGCTAGGTGGCGCAGTGAATAGAGCGCCGGCCCTGGAATCAGAAGGACCTGAGTTCGGAGCCGGCCTCCGACACTTAATCCGCACAAACAAAAACCTAGCCGTGTAACCTTGGGCAAGTTACTTAACCCCAATTGCCCTAAGGGGCGGCTAGGTGGCACAGTGAGTAAGAGCACCGGCCTCGGAGTTGGGATGACCCGAGATCGAATCCGGCCTCAGAAAATGAGCACCCACACATAAATAATGACTAGCCGTGTAACCTTGAGCAAGTTACTTAACCCCAATTGCTTTATTAAAAAAAAAAAAACACAAGAAGTTTGAAGACCTTTGGTTCAGAATGCCTGCTATAATTCATCTTTCATACCATTGCTAGAATAATCTTTCTCATGATCTTGGGACAGCAGTGCTCTCTCCTCAGAAGTCTTTCGTGGCTCTCTATTGCTTTTGAGTATAGTTTAAACTTCTTTGCCTGGCTTTTAAGGTTCTCAACAATCTGATGTCACCCTAGCTTTCATCTTATCCTATGTAAATCTTATGTAACTCTCCTTCAGGAACACTATCAGTCAAATGCATGTATTCTATGCCTGCAGAAATGCTCTCAGTTTTCCATGTCTTTGCTCACATTTTTCTCTATGCCTATGATGGCTTCCCTCCTGATTTTCACCCACTATCCATTCTTTAAAGTTCAACTCAAATGTCACTTCCTCTAGGATGAGTTTCTAATGACCAATGAGCACATTTTCCCCTCAGAGTTCAAATTCTACTTGGTTTAGATTCAGTCAAAACCATGGGTTTAAAATCCACCTTTGCTACTTGCTCTGTAAAGTTGGATCAAGTCTCTTAGCCTAGGGGCTAGGCTTCAGTTTCTTCATCTACAGAATGCCAGGGCTTCCCTTTGTGTAGAAAATCCTTTTAATTCCAGATGTGGTCAAGCTTTATACTTCTCAGGCAATACTATGAAGCACAGTTATTTTTGTTGATCTTACCGCTCTCAGACCTTGAGGATATTAACTGTCTCATCCAAATCTTTTATAGCATTCAGTATACAAAAGGCACTTCATGTTTGCTGAAGAATGGACATGGAAGTCTATGGGGTGCCTCAAACTGGGCTAAGGAAATGTTGCATGATAAGAAATCTGTCCTTGGAGCCAAAGGGCCCAGAAGATTTAAATCCCAGCTCTATGACTTGTTAGTCATATAAACTATCTATAGACAGTTTAGTTCATTTCTTGGTTAGGTCATCTGTACAATAAGGGTAATAATAATAATTCATACATGTAATTACCCTTTTCAGGATTACTGTGGGTATAACATGAGATGATGAAGCTTTTTATAAACCTTTTTATTTGCACTCTTGGTTCCTAACACAGTGCTTGACACACATTAGGTTCTTAATATCCACTGATGCATTAGAGTGGGTTTGTTTTGGTGGTGGTGGTCTTGGTTTGCTTTGGAGCACCAGTGAGGAAACTCCCATCTCTTAAGGCAGACCAACAACTGTTCACAACTGCTAATTCCTAAAGAGTTTCCTGGGGCAGGAAGAGGTTAAGTGGCCTGCTCTCAATCAGGCAGTAAGGACATGTCAGGCTAAATACATGTTATGTGCTAAAGCATTATAGAAAATTTAATTATAAATATCCTATTGCTTCCAAACGCTTGATAGTAGCTGAAAATTTGTTTTTCTAAGCATTTAACTTCAGACAAGCCTCTGTCCAGAAGTCATCAGTACACTGACTTACCACCAATAACAACCAGTGCCAAACAACAGTATATGATGTGGTGTAATAAAAAATTCTTTCTTGCTAAATTTCTAACTGAAAACAAAGGAATAGGATCAGATTTCAGTTTTTAAGAACCATGCCAACTTACCTTTCACCAGTTTGCCATCACTGATAGCTTTACTGGAAGCTGACTCCTTTTTTGCCCCACAGGTACCCTTTCCTCCTGTGTCAGCAGCATCTTCAGACCCACCGTCTTCTACCACTTCACGGGCACTTTCAGGGGCAGGCTCTGCTGGAGCCTCTTCTGCTACAGCTGTTGCTGTTACAACCTACAGAGATTACACATTACCCAACTGTAACTTGAGTGATGTAATTATAATTTTTAAATTTGGAAATAAAACCAAAGTATACATTTAATTTGACACTAGCATTTTGGTAACAGTGTGCACTTTATCTGACAGAAAGAGAACAAGAGGAAGAATAAAATATTCTTCCACAAGGTCTGATGTCCACAGATTCTCTCTTAAGACTGAAGTAGTTTGTGAACCATTGTTCAACATCTTTTCTTTGGAGATTCTGATTACCAAGGTTGATTTTAGAATGCTAAATTATCCCCATCTCCTTCAGATGAGTCAATTTCCTTTAGTCTGGACATTCAAAGATAGAGGATTGCAGACATCTACTGATAAGCAAGTTGTATCTCACCCCTCCGCCAAAACAGGTATAAAAAGTTAGGGCTTCCATGCTGTTGAGAATAAAAACAGAAGAAAGGCCAATAAGGAGGGATAAACTAAGGAGACAAAAAAAAAGCTTTGAATAGGGATATAATAACATTTTTTTGACTGACACCAAAGTCAGGGAGCAGGCAGGTGAGGTGACTAGATAAAAGCAGTGGTAATGGGGTGGAAGGAGGCTATCTTTTTCACTATTACTATCTCAATAATGTTAAGAGCCCAATGGATGCTCCAGGTACTCAATATAACATAAAAATGTTTAATATGAAGTTAAAAAAAGATTTAGATTTAAATATTAGACACCTAACACTCACAAACATATGATAACATGAGGTATCGCTGTATTATTCTACTTTTGATATTATCTGTGATCTTACCAACATGGATATTTCTTCCTTCCCTCATTATTGCTTTTACATCCTGGGTAATTTCTTGATTCTGTCTTTCCATAAATCATTCATAAAGGAGGGACCCAATGTGCTGGAGGTCTTCTTGTTCTTTAACATTTTGTGGAGGCAAGTACATCACTAGGCTTTCCATTGGTTCTTGTTCACTCTTGCTACATAATCAGCTAGACCATCATCTTTTCCTCTTTGTGTCCTCAATGATGCCTTTTGTATCACTTCCTGAACATCATTTGTCACTGGTAATATGTTTCACTTTATTTTCATCTACCATGCCTTTTGGGTCACTGCCAATTTAATTCTGAGATCATGATCTATTCTAATTTGAAGTCATGAGTACTTATATATAAAGAGAATACTGTTGTTAAAAGGAAGAATTTACAGCAGTGGCTTGGAATCATTAACAATGCAGTACAATTTCTTAAAAACAATCCAGTCTTTTATTTTTTTGGATCTATGATTCCTCCTTGTATTGGATTCTGGGTTTGGTTCACTGTCCAGGTTAGAACACTGAGAGGCTACATAATGGGCTGACCATTGAGCATCACACCAAATTCTGGGCAGCAGGCATTCCCCATTCATGAGAGCAATTTCATGTGCTGATGGCCAAGCAAATCTCTTTTTGGGTGACTAGAAATTAAAGGAGTAGCTAGGCAGTGAAGTGGATAGAGCATAGGGCTTGGAATCATGAAGACTCATCTTTATGAGTTTAAATCTGGTCTCAGATACTTATTAGTTATGTGACCCTGGGGAAGTCATTTAACCCTGTTGGCCTCAGTTTCCTCATCTGTCAAATGAGCTGGAGAAGGAAATGGCAAAAATAGTATCTTTACCAAGAAAACCCCAAATGGGGTCATGAAGGGCCACACATGACTAAAATGACTTAACAACAAAAAAGAGACTACACAGAGGTCTTATGTGTTCTTCTAATTTAATGCCTTCAGCCTAAAAGAAAGGACACAAATGGTTTCTGGAGAGCTGAAACCTAAGGTAAATAAGGAGCAAGAAAGCTGCCTCAGTTGAGTTTAAGGCCTCAGGCCTGGATGAACTACAAAACAGGGCACTGAGACTACTGCTGGAAATACTAGCAAGTATATACTAGCAACAAGATATACTAGTAACAGCAATTTTGAAACCATTTCACATGACAAGTATCTGAGGGTTTTAGTGAACTATAAGCTCAATTAATAAAAACACAGTAGTAAAAGAAGTTAATGTGATTATAACATGGATTAAGGGAGGGACAGTTTTCAGAATTCAGGAACTTACACTTATACTATACTTTGCCTTGGTCAGAACACAACTGGATTATTGTGCTCCATTCTGAATGCTATATTTTAGAAAAAAATTAATATTCTGGAGAGTGGCCAAAAGGTGATCAGAAGAAGTGCTCTCTTATCATGTCACATGAATATTGGTTGAAGGAGCAGATACTTTACTTATAGAGGTGGATATTTAGGAACATGATGGCTGTCTTACAGCATCTGAAAGGCTGTCATATGGAGAAGAATTAGCAGTTATGTGTGCCTACATAGAGCAGAACTAGCAACAACAGATAGAAAGCTGCAGAGAAACAGATTCAGATGCAATGTAAAGAACAACCTCCAATGAATTAAAACTACTCCAATGATAAAATGGGACATCTCTCGTGCTAATGCCTTGCCACAGGTCTTTCCTTAAGTGGAGGCTGGCTGACCACTTATTTTGGGGATTAAAATACTATCTTGATATGGGTAGATGACCTTTAAGATCTCTTTCAGTTCTGAGGTTTTGGGAAGGCCATTTGCAAACAGTAGCATTTAAAGAATATCCTCATCGACAGGGAATACCTCTTCACACTTTCTCTCTGCACTAGATGTTCCTCATGACCTATTTCCTTAAACATTACATTCCATTTTAGACCTTTTCTGATCATCGAGTCATCAATTCTCTCATTATGTACATCAATGTTCCCCTTACCTGCTCACTGCCCCCCCCCCCCCAAAGGAAGCTCTTTGAAGGGCAGAGTTTTCTTTTTGGCTTTATATCCCTAGTATATCTATCTGTTTTATACTTTACTTGCTATTGTTTATCAGAG
Source organism: Gymnobelideus leadbeateri (assembly GCA_011680675.1). Taxonomy (NCBI): domain Eukaryota; kingdom Metazoa; phylum Chordata; class Mammalia; order Diprotodontia; family Petauridae; genus Gymnobelideus; species Gymnobelideus leadbeateri. The sequence goes on along the minus strand of WOXC01008066.1, from coordinate 135,785 downwards.
GACCACTGAACAAAATTATCTGTGGTTTGATGCATCAAAGAATCCTGTAAGATGTTAACAGACATATAAGTGTGGAATATATGTTGCTGAAGAGGGGCCTTTAAGGATTATTTTGTTCACCAGTCCAATATTTTTCTAGTCATCAAAATACAGAGTAAACTTTTACTCCCTATACCTCTGAATAATGTGCAATTTTGAAGGGAGTGATCAACTGCAGGGAATGACTGAGGAAAGCCTACTCCTTCTCTTTTCTTCAAGGATACCCTTGTCATGTGCATAGACAATTTTCATCAAGATTATACAAAAATCAAGAAACCATATACAGCAATAGTTGCTGATATTATCTTGGTCACTTAATTGTTTGTTGGGGAGTTAGTAACACCATTGATTATAGTTTCTTCTTCTGGAATGAAGAACCATCTTTAAGAAGTACCTTTAAAATTCTATCAGTTGTACTAGACTTCTTTTGGTTCTATTTAGTTCAGTTGCAGTTTCTGTAATTTCCACTTCCTTATATATAGTACAGTGGGTACCAAGATGTTAGCATTTAAAGGAGGTAGTTTAGCTGCTGTCAATGATATGAACAGGTCATTACAGGAGTGAATGGAAAGTTGTTCTGTTTCATGTCTATTTGATGTCTTATATTCGTTCTCTATATAAATGCTCTGAGAAAGATATGACTTAGTTGGGTGACATGTGAAGCTTTCTCTGGGCTCATTTCTCCCCCACCTTTTGTTTTGCAAAGGGACACTATGCAATTTTCTGGTGTTATCAGCAACGATTTGCAAATGATCTCTGAAGCAGTGCTTCTCTTGACCAACAGTTTGGCTTGCCAGCTGAGATGGTTTCTGGAATACTTTTGGCATCCTTATTGTGGTGAATCATTTACACTGACCACATTTCTCTTACAAATGGTGATAACTAGAGTCACAGTCTTACATTTTATCCATTTCCCATTTCTTCTAGTCAATAGCTTGCTTAAGTAGGATGGGTCAGGGCTTTTGTACTGTGCTCAGACTCCTCTTCTGTTCTTTCTTCTCTCATCTAACTTAGTGTTAATCTTGACCTTTGCTATAAGTAGTTAATGATTTGACTGCATATAGTTGATTCTGAAATGAGGTCTGCATTGATTATGATGAGCAGTCATTTCCTGTTAAGATATAATCAATTCTATTTTTGCTGCCTGCAGTCTACTCTCCTCCTCTGTCTCCTGGCACCCAGGTTTCTGACTGGAAAGTTCATCTTATTTTGCTTTCCTCCAGGCCCACTATACATTTTCCCAGGCATCTCTGTCACGCTGCCTGCATACAAGTCTTTTCTTCTGCATAGAAACTGGATTTCAACCCCTGGAACCTTTGGCTTTGACAATCTTTTACACTGTCCTGTCCAGTTAAGTGGTACCTTCCATGTATGTATGGTATTAGAATGTAAACTCCTTGAGGGCAGGGGCTCTCTTGCTTACTTGCATTTTTATTTCCTGAACTCAACATAGTGCCTGGCACACAATAAATGCTTCATAACTCCCCCCACAAATTAATTCACTCTAACATTCTTTTAAAGTCAAATATTCCTAATATACAGGCATGAATTTTCTGAGTAATCTATAAGTTTTGGTCTTTTTCATTTCTTATCATGTTTTCCAATATATTTTATGCCACTTTCCCCTGTCAACCTTAGCATGATAATTACTGAATGTCAAGGTATATGTTGATACAATAGGTTTTTAAAAGAATTTCTGTATTTCACTGTGCACAACAAAAGAACAACAGAACTGAAAATCAGGAACTCAGATTGTAATTCCATTTCTGTCAATTATGAGATACACATGACCATGGACAAGTCATATTCCCACTCTGAGCCATAGTCTCATCTGTAAAAAGGAGATAATGCTACTTATAATACTTATTAGACAACCATTGTGAAGAAAGTCCTTTGCACATTTTTTGAGAAATGTGAGCTATTATTGCTCTGGGCACTACAATAAGTTGGGAGGGCTTCTGAGGCTGGTGGCTAGAATGGTATTATCTTGAGATCCTAAGGGAGGATCAGTCTAAGGAACTGCTCAGGCAGAAGAGAGAAGACTAGCAAGAGGGATGGGGAAGAAAGATGGCTGACATCAAGAATCTGAAGGGCTATTCAGTGAAAAGGAATAAGATTTGTTCTGTTTGGCTCCAGAAAGCAGTACTAGAAGCAATTAGTCAAAGTTACAAAGAACTGAATTTAGGTTAAATGCAATAGAGAATTTCCTAAGGATTGAATCTAAAGAAAAGAAGAATCGGCTACTCTTATTAATTCTCCTATGGATCTCCCCTCTCTCACAGATTTTTAAACGTATGGTCAACCATTTCTAGGGGATTCCTGTTCAAGTATGGGTTAGCCTGGAGAGTTTTTGAGGTTCTTTCAAAATCAGATTTAGTGATTCTACATTGGCCTAATTGGCTTCATGATAATTTACTTCTATTTGGTATAAGCACGAAACAGCAAGATGATTAAGTTCCAATAAGATAAAGTTTTTTGCTATAGGTATACAAGAAAATAATTTATTTAGCTGTGAGCTGTACTTAGCTATGAGCTTTCCTTTTAAATATCTACAATTCTATGCTTTCTGGTTTCATCTATAGTGAGAAGGCAGGTATGAGGGTGGCTAGGTGGTGCAGTGAGTAAGAGCACTGGCCCTGGAGTCGGGATGACCCGGGACCAGTTCCGGCCCCCCAAAATTAGCACCCACACATAAAAAAACACACATAAAAATAACCAGCTGTGTAACCTTGAGCAAGTTACTTAACCACAATTGCTTAAAAAAAAAAAGAATGCAGGTATGAATATGGTTTGGGTCACTGTGCAAAGATCTCACATGAAATTTGTCAACAGTTATATGAGCTTAGAATTTTTAAAAATTGTCTCTTAGCAGACTTTACCATGGAACAAGTACCATTTTGTCTTTTCAAGTGTTTCATGATCACCATAAGTCAAAGAATTCACCTTGTGTTGGTCAACTTTGTCTTGAGCACTCTCTTCAAATTCAGCTAAGATTATCTTCAAGCAGTGCTATTTGAGGTCTGGCCCATTCTTAGAGGCTTTCTGGCCTGGTAGAACCTGGCAGAGCCCATATGTCAATGGCACAGCTTTTAGGAACCCTGATCGCAGTCCAAGCAAGACATGATGATGCAGCAGAGCTAGGATACAGTTTTAGCAGTATACCACCACTGCGCTAGGACATTTTTTCAAAATCCCTTCTTAGCAGGTATTAAAATACTCATTCTATATTATCATGTAGAAAGGAAAGTCATAAATTTTACATGCTAAATATATAACCAAAATGGCTTTGTCTTTCTTCCTAAATTGACTTGTGCTGAGAAATTTGTAAATGAATTTTTGTGTAAGTCAAGTCAAAATATGAAGTTTCTTTGTAATGCCCATCATTACATATGTACCTGTGAACTGTTGCCTCCTTCTTTTTGAAGGAAGAACTGCTTCTTAAACTCATAGTAGGCATTATACTGGTGCCACGGCTGTAGGAATTCAAACCTGTTATCAACAAAATAACAAAATAATTTGTCAACAATATAAAAATACTGCAAAAGCAACAACAAAAATATTTCACTGCACTACCTGAAGCATGATTCCATTTACTGTTGAAATCTACAATGGTTTGTACCCCAGTTCTTATAGAACACATCTTGAAAGGCATGACTTCTGGCCTTTGCATTCTATGTAATATCAACATTCTTATTTTTTTTTTAAATCTTAATTAATTCAGCATATCAGAGATAATTATAACATGCATTTAATAAAAAATTTAAAAATTCCACAAAATCCCAAACACAGAAATACTTGATCTTACCTCTGATCATTCTTGGCACGAACACTAGTCTCAAATTTAATTCCATTCCTAGCAACGTATTCTGCCAACTTGTCAATTACAGGCTGGATGTCCGGAGGTGGAGGGATAATGGCAACCACTGGAGCAAGGGTACTGAAAATATTAGATGCCCATTACTTAAATTCATGGGGGACCCCCAAAAAATTTTCAAAAAGTTTCTTAGAGATTAGCAAATACTAAACTGAAATTACTAGAATCTGAAATATTCCAAATCTAGCAAAAATAATATGTAGTAGATGGTTACAATGAATGGATAAAAAAACATTATCAGGGTGGCTAGGTGGCACAGTGATTAAGAGCACAGGCCCTGAAGTCGGGACAACCAAGATTGTTTTTGGCCTCAGAAAATGAGCACCCACACATAAATAATGACTGGCCGTGTAACCTTGAGCAAGTTACTTAACCCCAATTGCTTTAAAAAAAGAAAAAACATTATCAGGTACTTCTTTTAAGTCAAACCCTGGGAGTTACAAGATGTACAGTGAATTACAAAGTGGAGTTAGTGGCAAAAATGAGAAATTATACAGAAAAAATCTCATACCTGGATGGAGCTGTAGCAGAAGCTAGCCCGCTGCTGGACTCCGTTGTAGCTGGGGGTGGCGGCGGCGTAGTCCCAGGAGGGGGAGGCACGGTTGTTACTCCTGTGGTACTAGGTACGTTAACCCCTGCAGGAAGAGCACTGTAGTAAGTAGCAACATCAATTCCTGGGGGTGGAGGTGCAAGACAATATGTTCCATCCGGCAACATGTAATAGCTATAATACATGGCTGCCACTGTTGCTGTTAAAAAGAAAACAAACTCATTGAGAAAGTGATACGACCAAAGAAATGTACATTCAATGTATTTTTTGGGAAAAGTGAGGGGGCCTTTCACCTCTTGGGAAATGCAGCATCTCATTTCTGCTTCTTACAACTCATCTATATTTCTGGCCTATGGCAATACTTTTCATGTCAAATCACTTAAACTAAATAAAGAAGACTCATCATATAAGATTAAATCAAAAGTTAAGAGACATGAAGCATTCAAGGTACATGTAAAAAGGAATCTAATATGGGCCTCTCTCTAGAGAAGGTAATGGTTTTAAATATTGCAGAATAAAACTATGAATATTCTAGCATTAAAAAAAAGAAGAAAATATCTATTTAAATCAGAAGTCTCCAGGGATTAATAGGAAAATATATGAACTAAATTTCTTAATTAGTAAGCACTACAACCTTCATTACTGAAACTATTTGTTGGCCAGTGGAAGCATAGATCCACTTGACTTAAGATTTTTCTCTAAAATATTCTTTAAAATATACATTAGAAAGAAATGCTCTGACTAAACAGATTAAATTTTATCTTAGTAAAGTGAATGATGAAAAATATTTTCCTAAGTAAAATAATTTGAAAACAGAAAGTATATAACTTCCATTTTCACTAATGGCCATTCTCCATTTTTATGGCAAGGTTGCTGTGCTGGAAAAACAAAACAAAACAAAACATAAAAAAAAGTCAATTTAAAATACCTCAGCAGCAGCAGCTAGAATTATAGTCTTGCTAACATGAATTAGAAAGATTGCATAATTCATATGTGCTCTAAGCATAATAAAATTATGAAGATTGCTCCCTCAAGGGACTAAAACTCCCCTCAAATTCACAGCTGTTAATGACTTATTTTATTAATTATACATGTATGGATTTTTAATTGTCACACTGGCACAATGCATCGCTAGTGTACAGGAAAAGCAACATTTTTATTTGTGAAAACTAGGTGGGTAGCTTTAACGTACTCACCACATTTATCTTCAGCATGAAAATATTTCGTTTCATCACAAAGTTGGCAATCTTTAAAGAAAGACCCTGGATTGGAAGAACAATGGAACTACAGGCCAAGACCAAAGTCCTTGGATAGTACTATTTGGGGCATGGGAGGGAAAGGAGCTGTTTAAAAGCACAAAAAAGCAATGTTTTTTTTTTTTTTTTATTTAAGTCCTTCAGAAAAAAGAACTCTCTTATCAAAATTAAAATTTAGCTTTAAAATCTCCACCACGAAATAACTGAAACCCTATGTAGATAATCCCCATTCCCCACCCCTAACTCCCACCCCAAACCAGAAGAAGGGAGAGAGGCGAAACAATGGGAATCTTTTAAGTAAGAATATTGAACTGCACTTCTGAAACTACAAGTAGTTCTTTCAAAATCATAGTTTATGGAAGAAAGGAAATGAAAGAGTATTAATTTATATATAGAAAATGTTCTTCGCTCCACTTAAAACAGAGGAAAAAAAATTAGAAGGAACCTTAGAGACTCTCAGGGGTGGGTAACTTGTAGCCTTCAGGCCACATGTGGCCCTCTAGGTCCTCAAGTGCAGCCCTTTGACTGAATCCAAATTTCACAGAACAAATCCTTTTTATTCAGATTTGTTCTGTGAAGTTTGGATTCAGTCAGAGGGCCACACTTGAGGACGTGAAGCGCCACATATGGAGTGGAGACTGAAGGTTCCCATGCCCCCCAATCTAACAACATTATCTGATAGATAAGGATACCGAGGCCCAGAACAGACAGTGCCTTTTTGAATGGCATGCAAGCTAGTAAGTAGCTACAAGTGTCTAATTCCAGTTATACCTGATTTCCAGTCAGGTTTGATTCTATTTCAACAAGCTCTGTTCCAATGTCAAAATCAAAGGTTCAATCCTTGAATGGATCAATTAGCTTTGCATGCTTCCATTCAGATTATATTCCTCACTCTGAACGTTACACAAATGTGTGTTCAAGGGTACATATGGATAAAACTGTGAAAATTTAGCCTTCTGGCTAGAATAGGCATCTCACAACAAATGTTCTACCCATGGTGATTTAGTATCATCTTTGAATGGAGAATACAAACAAGACTTTGTGTTATTTAACATACTGACAGTATTGGCCCTCATATTTGCTCATTACAGATAAGGTATGTAAGCAATAAAAGCAAAAAGATACTTTTATTCCCTTTCATAAAGTGCCTTGTTTATAGTTTTGTTTCAAGTTCCTCACAAAATATCTAAACTACTTAAAAAATAACCAGCAAATATTGCTTTGAAGGCACTAATATTTAGTCAATTTTTTTTCTAAAGAAAAAAATTTATGCTGACCTGGGACAAATGATTAAAAAAAAAAAGCAAAGTTCTATAAAATTAAAGAAAATGGGCAACCTAGTGTAGGTAATTTGAAGAAACTTAATCTGATGGTATTAGATATTGCACTGCTCTTACCTCTCAAATAAAGACTCTACTGACTTCTTTCCAAACAAGAATTAGATATAGTTATTAAATGATTTTCATAGGTCACAAAAATAAACCTGAGGGGGGAAATTATCAAAAATGCCTTAGAAAAACATCAATTTCTACATATAATGGATTTATATATTATTATCTTCATATCAACTCTGTGTTGACTTGGTAGCCACAGTATTATTGTCACCCATCTCACAGATGAGGAATTAGAGAATGAAAGCAAATGTTTTACTTGATTTTTACAACCAGTAATTGTAGGTCAGGATTTGAACACATGTTTCTTTAAGCTTTCTGGCCTTTCCATTTTATCAATCTGCTTCTCCATGGGATGAGCCTGATTCAATAATTTGATCAGTTTCTAGATAAAATTGGTCTTATAGATGAACTGGGGAGACATTTTTTGATTTGCTTGAATTTTCTGACCCAATACCAAAATATCTATTGTAGTCTACCACAGATTAAAGTAAATAGATCCATCTACCTACCTATCCATCTTCTATCTTTCTCTACTCATCCATCTATCTTTCAAGTGGATCTATGATTTCATTAGTATAGGAACTCACTATAAATAAACTCCCTCTAGCAGTGCAGGTCAGCAACTGTTTTGCAACTTACAGAGTTCTTAGAAAGTTTTCTGGGGCACTCAGAGGTTAAATAACTTGCCAAGGGATCACATAGCCAGTACATGTCAGAAATGGAATTTAAACCCAGGTCAGTTTTCCCCAACTCTAAGCTCTACTCTATTCCCTATTCCTTTCAGAGCAACATTAGTACAGTTAAAATTTTCTCTGAATTGCTTAAAAAATATTGAGAAGCTAAGAAAAGCTGCAATGACTTCCTCATTGTTTGATGACATTAAATATTAGTAAATACCTGTGATTTTTTAAAACATGGTCCCTTGTAATAAAGTAGTATATATTAAACAGGTTAACAACCAGAAAAATTAGAAACACTGGAAATAAGACATTACAACCAGAACTAGATGGCAAATTTGCAAATGGTAAACAGGCTGTAAGGGTAAAAACAATTGCTCAGAAGCATGCAAGTCACTGTTTGCAATAATTTAATATCTAATTCTATATAGGTTTTACTAGCCACATAATGATTGAGGTTAAACCCCTTAACCACTTACCAAATAGACAACTATGAACAGGCTTCTTGCTCAGAATTATTAAAATGTAAAAATTCTAACAAAAACATTCACAAAGCATCTTAAATACAAGAAATTCACTGGGACTAAATACCTAGAGAGAAAATTTATCCTTCCAGATGATGAAGGATTTGCTATGCCATTTTAAATTCATGACAAAAGTTAAGAGAAAAATAAATGACTACTTTGTTTTTTGACAGCTACTGTTCAGATGTTTATCATCAGACCCATGAATGCCTCCTGCAGAAAATCATCATCTAAGGTAAATTTCTGATGAGGATCTATTTTATCTAATTTTGAAAATATGAAAGAAAAGGATTTACATAGTTTTTAACATTGAGTATTTAGATAATTTATTTCATCTCTTAATACTTGGGGTAAAAATTTTCCTAAAATTTGAGACCTTTTATGAGTTGAGAATGTATCATATTAACATTTTGTAGTATTAACCTGGACAATTTTCTAATCACATAAATTTATCATTTTGTAGTACTTATCATAGAATGTGAAAATCTTTTCATATTTTTCTACGTAAATCTTAGGTATATTTCTTCCTGTCTTAATTTTTAAACCTAAACCCTAAACCCCGATAGGAATTTACTGTAAATAGCAGTGCTGTAAATGTCAGGAGCCACCCCTTCCTAAGCTAATCAGGGGGATGATCTGTTGCCAAGAATTACTGCTCATATTTTTGACTGTTCAGCCCCAAAAACAAAATGAAATTTTTTTTCCTTTTGTGGTAACTTCAATCATGTAGAATTCTTCTGATAATAATAAGGATCGCCAAAGTTAATTAATTACTATTTATAGAGATTCTATTCAACCTGGATTCCTTAAAACTAGTACTAGGTTTACATACATACTTTCTCAAATTATGACTGTTCTTGATTTGTATACTTTTATTTTGTTTGCTTGTTCTGATTTTGAAATCCTAGTATCTACTATAATGTCTAAAACAGTAGGTAATTTAATGAATGATAACTGATGTGATAATATCTGTGCTTTATGAAGAACTTTATCCCACCTAAGGTAAAAATAATATGCATTTGAATAATGGCCTCTGACCACAATTCAATAATCATCATTAAACACCAAATTAATAATGAAAAATAAAGTGATTTTATTGAAGAACCTGCAGCACTTTTATCAAATTCCTCCTACCATGGTAATAAGGAAGTGACCCAAGGACCCTGGGCTCCAAAAAGCCTCTGCCAACATAAGGTAAGACATGGTTCCAGTGACTTGCATCTGGTTTCTGAGCAATGGTTTAGACCACAATAATAAAGCTGGCCCATCAAGAGATGAGCTTTTTTTTTTTTTTTACTATCATGACTCAGTAAACAGCACCATTGGAGGAGGAATAACAAATTATATACGTCAAAACTAATCTTACAACTTCACTTTTTTAAGACTTCTGGTTTCATCTTTCAAGTCCCTGATTTTGTCCTTAAAATTTCTGAGGGCTCCTTTCCAGATGCTATAAACCTACCACAGAATCTCTGATTTCTATAATATAAAAAATATTTCAAAGCAAAGTATTTAATAAAAGTTAACCAAGTTTCCTTAAAAAATTAACATAAAAATTGCCAAAACATCCCATGACAAAAAGGGCATAGTACATAGGTCATATATTATTTCTAAGTATGAAATATCTGGTACATTGAAAGTCCAGTAAAGTGAAAAAACTGAAGATAATGACAATCCCTTGTAGTTCACTTTAATAGAACTTGGAATGTATACTACTTTACTGTAATATATGTAATAGATCAGTATCTAAAAAGAAAAGAAAATCCAAAAGTGCTACAGGATTCACTGAATAATCTAAGCAAATGTGTTTAAATCATCTGGCCTGCATAGACTACATTTCATAGAATATACAAACATTTTGAGCATCTCCTATTTGTTGATACAGGCATTAAGCTAGCTAGGTAACTTAATTATAGAATTATGATGTCGAACATTCCTACAGTACTTTAAGTTTACAGTGTACCTTACACACAGTCTTCTTTGGGTCTCTCAACAATCCTGTGAGTAGATTCTACTGTCATTATTATACCCATTTTTGCTGATGAAGTTGATGATATGGATAAAAATGACTTGCCCGTGGTCATATACAATAAGGGTTGAAGATAATTGAGCCTCAGTTTTCCAGATGTCTCTCCAGCACTTTACCTAACATACCTTGTGCACTTAAACATTATCTTCTCATGACTACAAATCTAAAAGTCTTTTACATACTGCTTCATTATTTTGGGAAAGCTGAGAGCTTTGAAGAAAATATTATACAATAAAAGTAGAATATCTTAAGGAGTATGTTCTCTAATAGAAGTTTCATTGTTTAATTTTAATATGCCAATATAATTAGTGCTTTTGAAAGGAAAATAATTTAGATCTAATACATTGATTCTAGTAGATAACACTTATGGTTGTCTGGGTTGTCAGTGGTATGACAGCCAGACCAACAAAGATGAGGTTTTTCTCCCCTTCGTTCTGTTTTAACAGCTGCTACTATCATAGTGGCCTAATTGCATTTTTTTACTCAAGGCCCTCAGTTTTCTAATCTCATGATATCATACTTAAGTGTTTCATCATCACCTAGAAACTTGTGCTGTCATTTCTAACTACTTGCTTTCCATGAATTCAGAGTTTCCTAAATTTTGATTGGTTTGGGGAAATATGTATCCATTAAATAGGAACATTATTATACCTAAAAAACCCTTATAAGATGAAAATATGCAATACTGAACCAGTTCTCTCAAAAGCTGCATTTTTAGCCTGGTAATGAACTGTTTTTCCTATTGCTTACACACTGTAATTACTCCGTTTTCCTTCTGCTTTATTGCTACAGACCTTCAAGGTAAAAGGTTAGAATAAAGGAAGTGAATTATGCAGGAAGAAATAATACACTATGGAGGCTTAACATACCACCTGCTTTTATTGCATACAGTTTAAAGGGGGAAATGCCAGTCTACGTTTGCTTGATGACAAAGCATAAAGGGGAGCTTAAGTAAAATAATATCATTGCATCTTGTTAAAAGTCTTTTTAATTGGTTTTGCCATTCAGTGTTTGTGGAATTGGCCTAGTTTCAGCGTGTCTGCAGTTTTAGGCATAACATTTTAGGAAGACAGTAGTTAAGCTGAAGAACATCTAGAGAAGCAATGGCAGGATGTCAGAGAGCTTCAAAATGAGACCTATGTGGTCACTTGGTGGAAGTGTAGGAATGTGTACCAGAGGAAAAAGTCCCATGGATTAGGTCTGCTTGGCCCCAGTCAGCTCAACTAGAAGCCCTAGATAGAAGTTGCAAAGAGGGAAATGTAGACTTGGCATTATCTTCAGAATAAAAAAATATCGAAAAATGGAATGAGCAACCTTTGGAAGCCAAATAATGTGAAAATGGCAAGGGACCTCCGAGGCCATCTCTTCCAACCTGTGAGGTCTTTTCAACAATATACCAAGTTATTTAAGCAAATGCTGAATAAATTCTGTCTTGCTCAGGTGTAGGTTGGACTCAGTAGCCTCAGTAAAATATTCTTTCTTTTCCAAAACCAGGAATCTGAACTTTCTCTATAGGTTGGCACCTTCTTTGGCAAATTCTAGTTTCAGAGAGTTGCCTGAGGAATTCAGGAATGAAGTGATTTGCCCAGGGTCACAATGTGGTATGTGTGAGAGGTGGGGCTTGGGTCCAGGTTTTCCTGGCTAGGAGGTCAATTCTACTAGGACTAGGATACCCTGGCTCCCTAATCATAAAATAATATCTTGTCAAATTCCAGGTAAGTAAAGCCTCACAGATTTGCAGAATTTCAGAATTAGGGGCGGCTAGGTGGCGCAGTGAGTAGAGCGCCGGCCCTGGACTCAGAAGGACCTGAGTTCGGATCCAGCCTCAGACACTTAACACACACAAACAAAAAACCTAGCTGTGTGACCTTGGGCACGTTACTTAACCCCAATTGCCCTCCAAAAAGCAAAAAATAAAAAAATAAAAAAACAAATCTCAGCTCAAGTTCCAGTTACTTTAAGAAGCCTTTCCTAGTCCTCCTTAATCTGAGTGCCTTTCCTCTCAGATGATCTCCAGTTCAGCCAGTATATATCTTTCATATATAGTTGCACGCCTGTTTTCTCACCCATTAGTCTGTAAGTTCCTTGAGGGCCTTTCTTTGTAACCTCAGCACTTTGCACAGTGGCTGGCATGTAGCAGGCACTTAATAAATGCCTGCTGAGGTGTGCAAAGTGCTTCCTGACTACCTCCTTAGTCATTGTTTGGATTTCAACAAGGCACCAGTCATTTCTGTTAAAAATCAGATGCAGAATATAATTTCTTCCCTTTGTTAGTTCTACTTTCTGAAGGATAAACTTATCATCGAGTCAAGGACGTGTTATCTTACTTCTCTTTTGGCAGATGAGCTTCAGTAGATGCTAGGATTTTAAATATCACGTTACTACTATATCATGCCTCCATGCCAGCCCTGTAATAGTTCCTAAACTTCTTAACTTTCTTCTTTCTATACAGGAAGTCTATAGTATACTTCGATTAGTATATATTTCTAGCTCTACTGATTTTTAAAATCAAGTACATATTTATTACTAAACCTATTAACTCAATTCAGTTGAAAAAAAAAAGGGAAGGCTCAATCTCTTCAGTGATAACTTTTTCTATCTAAATCTTAACAGACAGCTTCCAAAATGGTAGTTCAGTGGTATTTGGTTTTTACCAGTAGTAGTATGGTAAGGAGTTTGGAACCAGCATAGGATGTGTATGTATGTCACCATATGAGGGTCTATCCCTGACCTTATGGCTAGTTTTCATTAGACTCCACTGAAGACTGATCCTGTCATTTTAATTTTATTTCCTGGCAAGAAAGCGCTACAACCTTGAAAGTTTTATGGCAATAAAGAGAGCACAGGCTACTGAAGAACAGGCACCCTACACTGGTGGAGGTGAAAGCTCATTTTGGTTTCTTATGAATAAGGTCTGCCCTTGCAGAGTCTTCTTATTCCAGACATGGCTCCCTTTGTACCAGGTCTCAAAGATATGATGTCAAATTTGCCTCCTTGTATCAGATCTCTAGTTCACCTTCGTTGCTGCCCAAATATGTGCATCTGTCTCTAGATTTCTGAGGTCAAAGTATTTTTTTTTTGGGTGGGAATAGGAACAAAATAGGGAGGGTGGCTTCTTTCTTGAATTTTTTTCTCCTGTGACTTTCTGGGTATCTTTGCTGTTGTCTTCCCCACACTGTGGCTAATCTCTCAATGATACCTAGTTTGGTGGATATTTGCAGACAATATTTTTTCTTCCTGTTCTTTTTTTACTTAAAGTCCTTTTGACTGGATTTTAAAGGCTCGAGGAAAATCCAGTTTTACCAGACCTTGTTAGTAGTTTCTATCCCTACTTCAGAGTCCATCAATCCTATAATATAAGCTTTGGTCCAGAAATCCAAATCCAGTACTCAGGACACCAACTTAACCATTTGCTTATTCACTTCCATCTTCTAGTTGCTCATACTTACAATTTCACTGCTAGGTATTCATTGCCAGGCTTTCATAAAATATACCTTTTAATGTCTAGGTAGATGATTTTTTAAAAAAAAGAACTGTACTTTTATAGACCATTTGTTTTATTTTGATCACTGTACAGCTTCTCTGCTATATCACTTAAGAAATGGGGTGATAATTATATTATCGGAACAGATGGAGTGGCTGGGTAGGGTAGCAAATGAATAGTAGTCATGATACTTGTAGTAAAAACAACGAACATTTATGTAATACTTTAAAGTTTGCACACTGCTTATATACATTATCTCATCTAAGTTTTACAACAATCCTGAAAGGCAGGTTTTATAGGTATTAGGATCATCTCTTAAATGATAAAAGTGAAGCTTGAAGTGGCTTATTCTGAAATAATTATAGAAATATGTTATAGGAATTCTGTATATTATTTAAAAAGACTGTGGTTATAAGAAAATAGATGCAGCATAGCAAAGTGGGAAAGTCAGTCATGCATGAGCTATAGAAAATATGTTCAAGTAAGTCAGAAAGCTATGACTTTATTAGCTTAAGTGCTCCCTCCTCTGAAACAGTTCACTTTGTCTTATTCCAGGGGTTCTTAAACTTTTTTGTGCTGTAGACCCATTCAGCAGCCAATAAAGTCTATGGACTTCCTCTAGAAATAATTTTTAAAAAACTACACACAAATCCTATTATTTCAGTTAAAGGTTAGTATATATAAAAATGTCATAATTTTTTCCCTTCCTAGGAAAAATTTATGGACCCCAGATTAACCATGCCTATCTTGAGAGTTAAATCAGTAAAATTTCATCACCTGATGGCAGCCCACTGGTGATGAGGCTTTCGGTACTCAATTGGGTACACCTTGGAGGAAAGAGAGAGCCTTCTCCAAGTCCATACTTGAAGTCTTTCTATCTTGGTAGAACCTACTATAGCATGTACTTCATTGGCAAGACTTTAAGTACCCAGAGTCACTTTCCCATAGTGGAGTTATTATAGCAGGACTTTGTGGTGGTTGAAAATAAAATTAAAAATGATCATATATTACATCTGTTTTCATTCTGAAACCCATGCTATTTTGTTTCTTTAAGTATAGAAAGGTAAATAAGAGATCCTGAAGAACTAACCTAGTGTGTAATGGGTTTCTTGGCAATAAAAAGCACTAGAATACACTTAAGAGTACATATTTCCTACGGGAATGCCTTCAGGTGAGCTCAAAATGTAAAAATATCTCCAGGATTTAAAAAAAAAACTGACTGAAACTAATCCACAATCTCACACATCATACATTCATAAGCAATTTTTCATGTTGATCAATGAATCAATCTTTCCTTTACCAACTCAACAATATAACTGAGATGATTAGACTGGGGAAAAAAAGACTATATGTGCATTATCTTCCTATGGACACATAATTTTAAGATAATTTGATTTTGGATTTATTTCTACCAGTCCATATGTCATTAATTTATGTCCACAGTGCAGAGTATTTACAGTCTCATCATATGGGTAGTTCCTCCACCTATATGGAAAGCAACCCATCCAAAACCTCTCACCCTGAAACTCAGATTGTCCATCCTTCACCCTCACTACATACCTGTACCACCTCATTTTCTAGTAAGGCTTTAGGATGTTTGTTATATCACATCCTGTACCTAAATCTTTGTAATATGTGGCACCTAACATACACTCCATATATATTTTTACAGCCTTGTGGATCATATGCAAATTTGTTTCTTCTGAGATTGTGATGTTTCATGATTCTCAGACATATAACATCACCAGAGGATTACTATAGCTTTGATGTTGGGGCAGCTGAGAATCACTGAAAGCAAGATGAAATCTTTAAAATGTAATCTAATCTGTTCTTTTAAATTCCTAAACTAATTCACTGCCAATTTTGCAGTGGCCTATACAAAATAATCTGAGTCAATAATACCACCCTATTTGAGCTTTGAAAAAAAAATTGCTTCAACCTCAAATATTAGTAATAGAGTGCTGTAAAGGTGAAAGGTGAAAAACCTAGTATTGTTTCCTGAGTCTAATCTCAGGAATGGCTTTACCTTACTAAATATTTATGATTGGGAGATGGGAAGAAAAGGGAAATTTTGAATAAACACTTCAATTTCAAGGGGAATTCGTAACTAGCATATATTGGATCCAACTAGGCAATTTGGCCAAACTTAGCAAAATAAAATTAAAACTGTTGAAGTTACTTAAAAGTATATTCAAAGAACAGTCACAAAGAACACAGAATATCTTTCTACATACAAGAGAACTGAATTGACACTGAAGAATTTTTTCCAATGACTCGAGTCAATAAAATATTTAAAATGAATATATTTGTTTTTGATTTTTTCTTTTTGGAGAGGGAAGGGCAGGGCAATTGGGGTTAAGTGACTTGCCCAAGGTCACAGGGCTAATAAATGTTAAGTGGCTGAGGCTGGATTTGAACTCAGGTCCTCCTGACTCCAGGGTCAGTGCTCTATTCACCGTGCCACCTAGCCACACCTTAAAGTGAATATATGAGAAATTATAGAGATTGGCTGTGCCAGTATTTATTTCTTCATTATAACAGGTATTATGAAAATGACAAAAGTGGTACAGAAATAACAAGTATTTTAAACTAAACCTAGCTTATTACTATATTGAGAAGACATCTTCTTGGTGTCCTTACTCCATTACTTAACTCCTATTAGCACTGCCATAGAAGGGGTGATCCTAATTCCTCATGCCTTCACCAGAAGAGAACCACAACATTTAGAGGTGATCTTTTACACTTAAAAGAAAAACCCTTGGGGTGGCTAGGTGGCTTAGTGAATAGAGCACCCTCCAGGAGTCAGGAGGACCTGAATTCAAATCCAGCCTCAGACACTTAACACACTTACTACTGGTGTGACTTTGGGCAAGTCACTTAACCCCAACTGCCCTCCAAAAAAAAAAAGAAAAAGAAAAACCCTTTATAATATAACTGAAAAGCAGTCATCAAGCCTTTGATTAATGGTTTCTAGTGAGGGAAGGGGAGAAGAGACATGTTACCTTTGAGGCAGTCCATTCAACTTTGGGGAAATTCTAATTGTTAGAAGTTTTGCTTATGTCAAACAAACTGGCCTCTTTGCAATTTCTGTTCTCTGGGGCTGGGCATAAGAAGTCTGATTTCTTTCCCAAGTATTTAAGTACCTCCCCTCACCCCAGGATCCTATCTTTTTACATTTTAAAATAAAATTTTATCATATTTAAAAATGTAAAAAACCCTTCTTAGCTCTGAACAAAATCAGGCTGTAGGCTGATCTGACCCTTGATCCAAAATCGGATCATCTGGCCTTACTTATCAGTTACGTTTTAGAGGGGATTGTTTTTATGTATGATTTGAACCAGGTGACCTCACAGGTCTTTAAGCCTGAGAAATTCTGTGCTTCATCTTTGGATCCAGTCATTTAGCCAGTTTCAATCCCACCTTATTATACTGCTGTCTAGGTCACAACTCTCCATCACATCTACAAGAAAAGCATGAGAAAATATCAAAGGCTTTGCTAAAATCTAGGTAAACTAGATTTACAGCATTCCCTTGATCTACCCAGTCTGTGTCAAAAAAATAAGGTGTTAGTTTGACATAATCTTTGACACTGTTTTTGAGTGAGCCAATTCTGGCTATCTGTGATCACTGCTTCCATTTCTACATATTTTCTAATCATCTCTTTAAATAATACATTCTAGAATGTTCTCAGAGGTCAAATTCAAAGGCTTAGAATTTAGACTAAATTCTCTTTTGGGGAGGAGGGAGTGTCAGGGGAAGGTGAGAGGGAAATTGGGTTGCTTGGCTTTATTCAGTACTGGGGTACTTTTCTCATTTTCTATGATCTTTCCAAAATTGTTGATAAAAGTATCAGAAGTTAGGTGAGGCAGCTAGAGGTGCAGTATACAGAACCCTGGATTTGTAGTCAGGAAGACTTGAGTTCAAATGCTACCTCACTAGCTGTGTGACCCCGGGGAAGTCACTTAAGCTCTGTATGCCTCAGTTTCCTTATTTGCAAAATGAAGAATATAATAGCACCTGCTTCCCATTATTGTTGTGAGGACAAAATGAGATGTTTATAAAGTATTTAGCTGGTATATAATAGGTACTTAATAATTGCTTATTTAAAGACAATCACACCTGCTAGTTATGTCAGTACCCTGGGACATAATTCGTCTAAGCTTGGTACCTTGAACTCATCAAGGTCAGCCAGGTGATCTTCCACTCTGGACTAATTTTGCACATCAACTCCCAATTAACCATTTTAGTTCTCTTTTTCAGTACATTTTGTTCCAGCAGTCATCCTGTCTCTCTCATGCACAGTTCATCTTTCCCTCACCCTGGCTCTCTTCTGTCTACCTACAAAAAGGTCTCAAACACCTTCTGTTACCTTCCCCCTTCTGATCTTTTTATCCCCTTCAGCTAAAGTCCCACTTTTCTTTCTTTCCTACATTTTTGAAAAAATAAAATATATGTGTGCGTGTGTGTATTTATCTGTGCCCAACATCTTTACTTTCTCATCTAACTACTCTTTCCCCAACACTCTACTAAAAAGGTCACCCAAGACCTGTCAATTGCCAAAACCAGATCCCCCTCACCCATTTTGCTTAACCTCTTGCAGTTTTTGACAGTCTCCTTATACTGGATACTCTCTTTCTCTCCTAGCTTCAGGTATCATTCTCTTATATTTCTTTCTGCCTCTGATTCTTTCTCTGCCTCCTTTGCTGGATTCCTGTCCTTTTCTCAAACCCTCAATGTTAATATTCCCCAAGGGTTTGTCCTTGATCATCTCTTAGCTACACTCCTACTTATTCACTTCTATGGCTCCAAATGTCATCTCTATGAAAATGACTTTAAAATATGTATCTATAAATTGAGACTCTCTTCTAAGCTCCAGATCTCCATCTTCCACCTTTTATGGAGTGTTTCCACTTGCATGTGCCACTAGCTTAAGTTCAAAGCAAGGTCGGCATCTTTCCCTTTAAACCTGCTCCTCCTTCTGACTTGACTATTTTTACTGATGTCTTCACTATTTATTCTGTCTCCCATGCTCAATTATATCCTTGGAATATCTTTTAATTCCATCCTGTCTCTCATATGCAATTTGTTATTAGATTCTTCAAACCCCTCTTTCTATCTCTCACCTATTTCTCCCTTTCCATTCCCATTGCTACTACCTTAAGTCCTTGCTATTGCCCACAGAACAGTTTCCTTACCATTCCTTCATATTGCTCCTAGGAAGATCCCAACTACATTTCTGGTCATGTCACTCTTCTGTTCCTAAGCTTTAGTGGATCAAGTTCAACCTCTCCTTGGTCCTGATGGTGCTGCACATTCTCTGACCATGTATCTTTTAGGTTTTGTATTATCTTACTCTCCCTTACAGGCATTCTAAGCTTTGGTGAAATGGGACCATGCTCTGCTCCCTGAACACAGCCTGTGTTTTCAGGCTTCTCCCTCTACTCAGGTAGTTCCCAATACCTACCTCTCCTTCTTTTCCTGCTGAATTCACATTTACTTTGCCATGCCCACAAACCCTTTCCTGGTCCACCAAGTTGGTTCTTCATTGTTCAGACACAGTAGTTCCTGTGACAATAGCTTGTGAAATGTCTTCATTGTCTCTCGTATCTTTCAAACAATCATCTTGGTGCAGCAGCTTTGGAATCAGAGGGCCAGGATTCCATGCTAGCTCAGTTACTTTCTACCTGTGTGACCAAGGGCAAGTCACTGGGGTCTCTGGTCTGACTTTCTTTACCTATACAATGAGGGGGTTGGACAAGATGATCTCCAAAATCCCTTGCAGTTCAAGACCTAGGATTTTATGATCATTATATTGGATACCGTACGTCTCTATGCTTGTATTTTATTGTCCTACTAGATGATAAGCTCTTTGGAGACAAAGACCATGTCTTATCTAAACTTGTATCTTGCCCTCTGTACACAGGAGGTGCTTTAAAAAAATGCTTGTTCTATGGTAGTGTAAACAGTTTCACAAGCTATTGTCACAGGAACTACTCATCACCGAAGGTCAGTTATTTATGAGTTTCTTAAAGTAGGTAGGCTGGTCCTTGAGTAAAATATGGAGTCATTAATGACCATATGCCAGTTTGGGAGGATGTATTTAGATCTGTGTTCCACTACTGCCCTCAAGAAATCAGGATTTCCTTTATGCCACCATGATGACTTTAATGGAGATAATTGCTAATACCAAGAGGTCAATCCAATCCTCCAAATGTAATCTGCTTTCATAAATAGCAATGGCCAAAAATTAAAACAGTCTGAGATACTATAATAACAAGAGAAATCCTATAGCATGTTGACCAAGTTCTCTATGAAGAATTTATAAGGGCGGAAAAAAAAGACAAGAATTGTGCAGAACAAGGTGTGGAATTATAAGGTAAAGAAAGAACCCAAAATGGTAAAATCATGGATTTTTTAAAGTCTTAAAATGTAGTTTGACCAATGCATTAAGACAGACATCACTTCCTATAATTTGGATACTAGATATGCAGTTTTCACTTTTTGCTGAAGTATGGTCCTGGAAATATCATATAATAGATCAATGCAAAGCAGATAGCATTTTCTTTTGAAAAAGATGCTGGAACTGGTGGTTGTTTTTGATCAAAGACTTAGCGTCATAAGAGATATTACCAATAATAAATCTTAAAAGAACCCTAATAATTTAAAATAACAAACATCCTCTGTGAAATAGGCACCATGTACTGTGTGCACCAATTATACAAAGAACCCAGAAGTTATAAAGCATATTATCTAATGTATTAAAAAGCATAACTGAACTATTAAAACAGGCTAGCTATAGAATAAAAATTAAATATTTGATGAAATAATTGTTTTTTTTTAACTTCATAAAAACAAGGGAAAATGCAGTGTGCTTTGCCCACAGTTGGCTCTAAACAGTGCATAATATTGGGAAGCATAATATAATGTAAAGACAAGGGACCTCAATTTGGAAGTCACTCTATCATTGGATTTAGAGGACATCTAATCAACCCTCCTGATTTTGTCAAAGAGGAAAGTGATAGGCAGAAAAATTAAATGACTTTTCTAAGATTTACAGTCTGTAAAATGGCACAGCTGGCATTTATTTGAACCCAAGCCTCACCATTATTAAGTCAAAGTTTTTTTGCATTACATTAAAAGGCCTGAGTTTGAGTCCTGGCTCTGACAAATACTTTGTAACCTCAGGCAAGGCAAAAGCTCTTTGTTTTGTGCCTGTTTCATTATATGTAAAATGAGGATAAAAATACATTAGCTACCTTATAGGGCTATTGTGAGAACAGCATCTTGTAAAACCCCAAAGTGCTAACATACAAGTTATTACATTTCAATGCCATAAAAATAATGGATTCCTAGGAGAACTGCAGTGAAAGGCAACACTCATCTGGAGGGATAAGTTAGAGCATGTTTTTTTTTTTTTAAACCAGTTATATCTTTATAGTAACATGACATAGTCAATTCTTTTTTTTTTTTAAAGCAATTGGGGTTAAGTTGCTCAAGGTTACATGGCTAGTTATTTATTTATGTGAGGGTGCTAATTTCCTGAGGCCAGAACAGATCCCGGAACCAATCCCAGATCCTCCTGACTCCGGGGCCTGCGCTCTTACTCACTTACTCACTGTGCCACCTAGCCGCCCCCATAGTCAATTCTTTAATATAGATTACAAGAAAGATAAAAACTGTTATGTACAAGTGTATAAGATTTGAGGAAGAGATGTAAGAATTTTTACTTTTATGGATTCAGTACCAAACTTTAATTTTATGTCTGGTCAACATTTGAGCCAAACTTTTGAGACTTTCTGATTCTATGAAGCAACATAACCATTGTTACATGAGATAAGACCAAAGGAAAAAACAAACACTACCCCCTGCCCCCCCCCCCCAACACAACCCTAAATTTTAGCAGAAAGAAACCAGTTCAAGAATTTTAAAGATAGATGTTTTACACAACATTAGCTTACAAGGTAAATCTACTAAGGCCAATGATATAGCACCTCAAGCAAGCAGAAATAATTATTCTTAAAGACAAAATGCAACTTTAAAATTATAAGCAAAATGAAATTAATTAACCTCCTTCAGACTCATAGTTGTATTAGAGATCCAAATATGGATATAACAAACTTTTAATAGATTTGGAAACATAAGAAATCTCAGAATTAAGCATGCTTTCCCAAAATATGAATGATCATTTGATAAAGGACTAGTATTTTCTTTATCAACCTCAACACTAAAAGCTCATATTAAAAGAACTACAGAACTAAATTTGATATAAAATATTATTAAAATATCATTAATATTAAACAATGGTTTTAATATAACCATTAATATAAAAATATTAACATGAAAAACAAAGACATTTAAAATATATTTTTTTGTATCCTTTGATTTCTTGGATCTGTTTTGGGTTGCATTTGAGCAAGATACTATTACTACAAATTAAAATTATTAAGAGGGGTTACTGACTTTACCGTTTGGCCTCCTCCTATCTGTCACGAGGATCAGCATAATATTCTCTTTGTCTCCAGTATAACAAATCTGATGGACTAAATTCAACATTTGCAAAGTATAAAATCTACAAACTTTGGTCAAAAATCTGGACCAAATAAAAAATTAGTCGTCTTGGACTGACAGAATTCAGAATTGGAAGGGCACCAGAAGCTAAGTAGTCCAGCAGCATCAAACTCAAATAGAAATGGAGGTCATTAAGTCATATATAAGGAACCTTGCCACTGCATGGTCACTTAGCTTTCCACTGTAACATCATCTATGACTTTTTGTATTTTTATTTATTTTGTTAAATATTTTCCAGTTACATTTTAATCTGGCGAGTGCTGCAACTGTTTGACACCCCTGACACGGTCAAATTGGTAGGAAGAAAGATTCTCCAAATGAAGACCACCAGTGATGGTCACCCACTACTGCCCAAAGCACCACATTCTATTTTTGGCCAGTTATGGCTGGTACAGCTTTTCCTGAAGTTTATTTCAGTAGTAAGTTTTCACCAGGAGAAGGAAAGAGTCGCGCTCAAGGAAGTTCAAAGTAAACTAAGAAAAAGAGAACTGAACTGAGAATCTGGAGAATTAGGTTTGAGGCCCCTCTGTCACTCATTCAGCGGGTGACAGTCACCAGGGGAGCATCTGAGAAAAATGAGGCAAGTCATTTGACTTCTCTGGTTTTCCGTTTCCTTGAAGGAAAGATAAGGGGGCTAACTTAGGTGCTCTTCAGTGGTCCCTTTTTCAGCTCTAATATTTCAAGATTTAAATTTTCCCCTCAAATGAAGGTCCAGCACTTACGTTCCATTTTCTGAATCACACAATGAGAAATCTCTTACAGTTACTAGGCAAACTTTGATCATGATGACCTTGATCATCACCTCACATTTATATAGTGAGCTGTGCAAAGAAATGGCTTCAAGATAATTGAGGTAGACATAACCCAGCATTTCTGCATGCCAATAAAACATACAGGTACACAACATTTTTCTGAAGTGAAACCCACTACTAATGTTTATGAGCTTGTGATCTCTCAAGCGAAAGAACAAAATGCATCACTTTATATTTTCTGTGCAATGGATTTTCAAGGATTTCTTAAGATATTTGTCAACCATTAAAATGTTCATTTTTTGCATGGAACAATTCATTCACATAAGAATGTTCTTAAGATAAAAGTACTACCAACCCATTTTTTATTATTTTCATCCTACCCTAGTAGGATCATGATGAAAAGAAATCAAATAAAACATATAATATGCTTCACACTGACATAATTAAAAGTGACTTCACATTTCTGAAACCCTGTAAGTTAACAACACAATTAATATCATTTTCTTGATCAGTCCACCAAGAGTCCTTGACTAAGAAACAAATAATCAAGAGACCGGACAGTGAATATAGACAGTATTCATTTTCAGTAATTTAGTATTCATTTACAATTTTCCCTACTCACCAACAGTCTCAGTCTTAGGAGTACATCACAAAGGCTGTATTTTCAAAAATGTTAACTGTTTTGGAGTGATTTTTTAAGTTAAATTTAAATGTTTTGGGCAACCAGAAAATCCTCAATTGTCTAAAACTCCTATAATTATACCAACTTATTTTAAAAATCAAACACTCACTCCACTGTTCTTCACTGATAAAAAAAGACATTCCTTTTTATTTCAAGGACAGTTTAGTTAACTTTTTCATTGAAAGCTTCTCTTGGTCCCAAATAGACAACAGCTCTATCATTAGATCAGACTTAGTATGTGAAGCTGATTTTCTAATCTCTAGTTAAAGGATCTTACTTTGTAGATGTCAGCACTATACATTCATTATTGGATTTTCATGCCAAGCAATGGCACAAATGATTTCCAGTGACTTTTACTAAAAGTCCTTTCTCATTAAATATTTAACCAAATAAAATGAGCCAAAAAAACCTCCCAAAAAACAAAAAAACCAAAACAAAACAAAACAAAACAGAGCAAGACCAAGATTTGTAGGACAGATATCTCTTGAAAGGTCTTTGAAAAAAAGGATTTCAAAACTCCTTCAGTAATCTTTAAATAATAAAAATGATTTAAGTATAGCAATTTTGGAAAGAATGACTGTCTTAATTCTATGCTTTGTATAATAGTACACTGTCCACTGAGAGTATAATAGGTAGTTAAAAAAAAATTCTTTATAACAGTATCCTTTTAGCCCCTAAAATCTCATGGCAATATACTTACAATCTGAAGTGTACTCCACCTGTCCCGCCTGCACAACCGCCCCATCTGCTGTCTGAGGGGTAGATGCATTACTATCAGCTTGGGCTTTACGAACAAGTGCTGCAAGAGGGTGATCAGGATCCACAACTTTCAAAGGCTACAGATAAAGTGACAATATTTCAACATTTACCAACTTTTAAGCCATACATAAAAAAAATATTTTGTACCCTCTCAACTTTGGAGTATAAAAACTTTAATTCTTTCTCAATGTTTAATTCAGAAAACCTTGCAGTTACTATGCTTCTAATGGGAACTTTGGGGAAAATCTAATAATCCCCCTCCCCACAAATGATATTGTTTTTGGAAAACAAGTCACTGATAAAAGTATTATCTAGCATTAGAAAAGAATTCAGTTAATGTCAACGTGGTTTTAAATTTATCAACAATCACTTAAGAGATAGATCAAGACATATATAAGCACTGATGACATTTCTGACAGTAAAACAGGTTGAAACATCCATTTAAAGGAACCAATTACTTCATAGTTCCTTCAGGGAGATATTGAATTCTTAATTACTAAGAATTTTAAAAGTATCATCAGTAAAAGATGAACAAGGGTTATTCATTCTCTGGGTGTCTGCCATGCTGGCTTACTAGAAACCATATGCCTAAGTGTGTCTGATAAATTTCTGTTTCTTTCAGATTATGGCTGGCAGACTGCCTTGCCTGAATTTTGGGCAAGATAATTCCAGTGACTTCTTTATGACATGGATTAGGCAGAAAGAACAGATTCTTGAATGTAGAAAACAGGAGAGGGAAAAGAAAGAGCAATATTCCTATATCCTCTCCTGTCTTTCAGATACACGACTATCTTAAGTAATAAGTTTAGCAATAGCCATAAAGATGTAGAAACAAATGGCCAGCCTCAGGCATCATTAGGTATCATGCATGCATTAATTATATCATGCATGAATCTAGAATGTTTCTGCTTCTGTCAAACTGGCTATTCTAACTATATTATGCTAAAATGATTAAACTAAGGCCAAATTAAACCTAGTCAAATATTTTTCAACTCCTAGAATATTTAAGTTTAATCAATACCAAGACAATGCTTATATTTTCTAAACTCAATCTGTAATGGGACTAGAATATTTTAAAAGGCAGTATAGCTACCTCAAACTGAATGTAAACCACAAAAGAACATGTGTAATAAAAAGACTTGTAAGACTAACTTAGGAAGCTTTAATGAATAATAGGCAGTAGAAAAAGCAAAAAGCTTGAATAAACTATTTAAAATGTGCTATACATAATATAAAATATTTAAGGAAAGAATTCTATACTACCAAGCAAATTAGACAATAATCACCAAAACTAGAAGCTAATAAAAAAATAAAGAGTTCTACTGATATAACTAAAATAGTATTAATTAGTATTTGATTTAGTCTTGATAATTTTGTAATGACATTAACAAAAATATAGTTCAAGATTAAGATAAAAACCTTCATAAGCTCTTCGAGTCGACTGCACTTTTTGGAAGCGAAGAGTGATGGATGCAGGTAATTGCCATCATCGTCGTCGTCATCATCATCATCTGAGTTGGCCCCTGAATCTAAGTCAAAAATATATTTTTAGAATTTAAAGAAAGTTCAAAGAAAGTAAAAGTTCTAGTAAAATGCAGATGAATTAAATAGCTATAAAGATACAGTTATGAATACTTCCCGATTAACTATATGAAATTCATTTGGGAGTTATTCCTTATTACCTTTATGCTAAGCCATCTCCTACTTAAAACTGACTTAATACCATTGGCCTATGGACCTAAGGAATCAAATGATTCTCCTTATCTACAGATATCCTCTACAGACTAAGCTTTCTTTCTTTGAATCTGATTTCATCTTTACAAAAAGGGGAGGGAAGGAAAGGAAAACAGTTTAATTTGCTCCATTTGGAATTCTACTGGAAAAGGCCCTGATTGATAGAATTAACAAGGACTACCTGGAGTTTATAAGATAAAGCTTTAATTTGTAAAAAAAAAAACCCTCAGAAATGCAAATCGTTTCTCTTTTCTACATAGCTTAGAGAAACTCAAGAGTCAGAAAGTATCTATCCCCTCTATCACATCCCTGACAAATGATCATCCAGCCTCTACTCAAAGACCTCCAGTGTGAGGGAGAACTTACTACCTACAAAAGTAGTTCCCATTCTATTTAGGGACAGTTCTTTCAGTATCTCTTTCTCATATTAATTTGAAATCTGTGTTCCTGTAGCTTCCACTCAGTGGTGAGGGAATTAGGACAAGTGATTAACCACCAATTGTGGGAATTAAGTGAACCACAATGACTCCATCTTATGACTCAATTCTGGAGCTAGCTCAGCTCCCTATTAAATTATGGGTCTAGTCCAACTTCTGTCTTTTAAAAAAACTTTATTCAATTGTAGGAACTGGGAGAAAACCTTATTGCTTTATTTGAATCTAGCCCTACATGGCTGGGAAGCTGGACCACCTCTACCTGCTGCTTAGAGATCCTTAATTAAGGACCTAGGTTATGCTGACCAGAAACCCAGTCAGAGCCTAAGACTTATACAAACTTCCCCACAATTATATATCTCAAGCAACCCATATATGTTATCTGGAAAATGGTCTGAACTGATCAATCTTATTGTTTCCATGTTCCTTTGAATGTTCACAGATACTTGGGGGAAGTGGGACACCTCTTTTTCTGATTTCAGGGACTGTACCTGTTCACTCTCTCCTTCATTACTTGGAAAATGCCTAATCTTTTCTCCAATTAGAAATTAGGTAACCTAATGCTATATCCTGGTTAACTGTTTCCTTTCAATTAAGTGGTCTTAATTATTTATAATGTATAAAAATCTGTCTCCTCCAGTATTTATGGTTCAGTGCCAAAGCTGAAGAATGTGACTGGTCCTGATATGTTGGGCAGTTGTCGTGCACTGTTTAAAAAAACAGTAAGTTTAGAAGCTCGAATCTTTGCTTCCTCAGGAATTTCATTTCTCACCCACCACACTAAGAAGCATTCAGTTGTCTGAGACTGAAAGAAGCCAAGAAATTGAGCAAAAGAAAACCAGAGTGATTTGGAGCTAATCAAACCAAGAAGTAGGGCAGGGGTCAGCAAAGTACAGCTAGTGGGTGGGCTGGTGATAACAGAATGAAAAATTGGGATATGGTCATTCATTTAGAAAAGATCCTAATGGAGGGAAATTTGTTTATGGAACAAGAAATACCCAGTGTTGGGGTATCTGAGAACTCTTTAGCTGGCTGCTCCTGCTGGAAGCAAAGGTTTGTCCCTGGAACACAAGCATTATTCCAAGGACTTTCATTAGTGCCAACACACTTCTAACTGAAGAGATCACAATATCTCTGCAGCAGACTGTCATTAAGATCTTCTGTGATCATCACCCTGAGGTCCACCTAGTGAAAAATCTCTCTGAACCTGGGGATCTTAGAGACTAAGACATAGGGTGGGATTGAGTCTTGCAAGTTTAGAGGAATGTGGTGTGGTCTTTTGAGAACCCTAGGTCACCTCCATGACACAAGGAGCTCTTAGTGTAGGATTTTACTGGATCTGGTTTACAGAAATAAATTAGGCCAATTTACAAATTCATTGCATAATTTCTGATAACCATATAGACCCAATAGAATACAAATGTCTATAGTAAGAAACTGCAAGAAAATTGGGAGAATGTGTGAGAGGCACAACACACCATGGTGGTATGTGCTATGATAAAATTCTGTTCTCTAATGAGATAATGGCACATTCCAGTAGAAGAACTCATCTTAAAACAGTGTTTAGAGAAACCAGGTCCTATACAATTTTTTCAGATTAACAAGATTTCTGGAGATGGCTCTGAATTTTCATTTAAAATAAAATTAGCTGGCCCTCATTTCAAGAATTTCAAATCCAATATATTCTAGAACCAAGTAAACACAAAAACAAACCAGAAAAGGATAATAAACAAACCTCTTTAGGTTTTGAGGATTTTAAATTTAATCCCACAATTCAAATGATATAAATAAAATGCTACACACATGTATATGTATATATGTGTGTAATCTCTTGTCTAAATCTGTGTTTTTATCTTCTTCAATGTAGGAAGTTATTTGTAAACAAATTTACTGGGCTAACGCAGATCCCCAAATGTGCTTGAGCTTGCCTGGGGCATCATGAGGTTAAGCAACTTGTCCAAAGTTATAAACAAGGAAGGTTTCAGGGAGAAATAGTACAGGGCCATTATTCTGACTCTATGGCTGGTGCTCTATCCACAATTCCATATTTCATCTCAACATCTGTATTAAAGATAGGATAAGATTTAATTTTTTTTTGTCAATGTCACTAGACAATGCTATGTAGCTGCAATGGAGAGCGAAGCAAATTGTTACAACCTCTTTACTTTCTGAAGGAAATTGGTTTTGCATCAGTATATTTCATCAAACTTTAAGTTACTCTTGCATGTCAAATTCATTTTATGACTCAATGTGAAAATAAACAACAAACTGTCCTATGGGTGAAATGAAGAGTTCAATGTTATTTCTTACTGGCATATTTAGTATATACAGGTATCATAAAGCAATGGTCTCTAAAGTGGAGGTCATAGTGGGATTCCAAAAGGGTATAAGATCAATCAATCAGAAGGTGGGAAAACGGATTACATTCCATTCTCCCCATGATGAATCATGGGCCTTGTTGCTACCACAACCACCCTACCCTCATCCCCTAATACCTCTCCAGTGTGCCCCCTTCTCTTCCCATCTCAACTGTGTAGACTTCTGAGGGCAAGGATAACTTAACCGAGGCACTCACATCAGCAGGTACTATTAGGAGAATTCATGTCCATGCAACATTCTGCCCCTCCATAATAATGATGACAACTGCTAGTACTTACACAGTACTTAGTATGTTGTTTCATTTGATCCTCACAACCTTGGGAAATGAGTGTTATTATTATCCCCACTTTACAGATCAGGAAACAGGCTGAATAAAATGAAGGGGCTTACCCCCTAGTCCTCCAGATGATTCCAAGCTCAATATTCTGTTCACTCTCTAACCTACTGCCTGGGACCATGGTCCCGCCAGGTCAAGGATGAGATCTCGCTCAGGGGCAGTAATCAGTGCTCAGGAGCCCTGAAACTCCCTGTTCATTTTGTCATCAAGGAAAAGCAAGCATGGATAGGGCTGTGAACTGCACCCCAGATCTCATGTAATTTCCCCCAACACACCACTGCTCCAAAATTCATTCTTGTTTTTTTTTTTTTTTTGCTTTTTTTTGGAGGGCAATTGGGGTTTAAGTAACTTGCCCAAGGTCACACGGCTAGTTTTTTGTTTGTTTGTTTGTTTGTTTGTTTGTGTGTGGTAAGTGTCTGAGGCCGGATCTGAACTCAGGTCCTTCTGACTCCAGGGCCGGCGCTCTACTCACTGCGCCACCTAGCTGCCCCTCCCCCCCAAATTCATTCTTGCTCTTGAGGTTTCTGTCGCACTTCCAAGTTCTCTAAGTTCATCACCATGTGTCACCTTTGACCCTTCACTCCATGTGTCTAACCAGTTGCTCAATCCTATCATTTCTATCTCCATCTCTCAAACAGGTTTTTTTCTCATCACCCATATGACCATCACCCCAGTTCACCATCATCTCAGGCACCATCTCTTACCCAGACGACTATAATGACCAAATCTGATCTCCCTGTCTCAGGTCTCCTCTATCCAATCCATTCCACATACAGTTGCCAAAGTGATATTTTTTTTTTAAAGCAATTGGGGTTAAGTAACTTGTTCAAGGTTACACGGCTAGTCATGATTTATGCGTGGGTGCTCATTTTCTGAGGCCAGTTTTGATCTCGGGTCATCCCAACTCCGAGGCCGGCGCTCTTACTCACTGCGCCACCTAGCCGCCCCCAAAGTGATATTCTTAAGACACAGATCTGACCATTCCACTCCACTACTCAAAACTCCAATGGCTCCCTATCACATCTATGATAAAACATCCCTTAATCTTTATCCTATCCCTTTTAAATGTTTATTTTGTCTAAGTTTTAAAATGTATATAATTATTAGTACAACAATACAAGTATATAGCTTGTAAATAAGTAAGTGTACACATACTAGAGAAACTGCTCGAGTTTCTTAATAATGGGGTACACAATAAAAAGTATGGAGAACACTATCCTGAAGGAACACCGTCTCTTAATTTTAAAGTAGACAGTTCAATCCACAGAGCTTCGCAACGTCTTTTTGTGTTTTTGTTAGTTACAACACCCAAACTGGTCAGCAGCATCTAACTGCCAGTCCAGAGCTCAGAAAGAAAACAAAAGGAGGCATACGCACTTCTCTTCTCTTCTCCTTTGTTCTCCGTCAGAACAGTGTATCGCCCTTCCTTCATCGCCTTCTGGATGTGTTTATAGTAGGGGTTGAGGTAGTGATCAAAGCGCAAAAAATCAAACTGGGAATTGCGGGCCTGCTTGGCTTTCAGCATGATCTCAAACTGAGCCCCCTGCTTGCAGACAAAGTTGGCGGTGCGCTCGATGATGGCGTGCATCTTGGCTGTTGGCGGCTACAAGAAAAACGAGCACCCTCACACTTGTGATCAGCATACTAATAGAGCCAGTCCCTTGTGACAATGTCTACATCTACTTGTCTCCCTGAAAGCCACCAGGGACACTTGGCCCTGAGGCTCATGGATGGGTAACAAGAAGGACACACTTTGTTAATACTCTTGCACTGTCCCCTCACTGAGCAGGCATTTAATAAATGTTGCCAAGTTGAAGACAGAAAATACTTAATAGAATATAATTTAAACCTATACATTTAATATGCTCCCCCAAATAGATTACAAACAATCCTATTAAAACTAGGAAGTTGAGAAGCTTGCTGCAATTTTATTGCTCAGAAACTTCATAAAAATAAACAAATTTCATTTCCGGATTTTATTTCTAAACCAATCTCAAGTTTGTACTTAAAAAGGATAAATGGCTACAATTAAAGTTATTTACTGACCCCCACATAAATTAGTTTTCTTGTTTATGTTTTATCATATTTGTTTCTATGTATTTCAGCACTAAAGCAGATATTGATGCAGACCTTCACTGTGCTTGATAAAGCATGAAAAGATTAATTTAGATTCTTTGGACTAACAGGCTTTCTCTGTCTTAAAAACAATCACATTCAGATAATGTCCATTACTTTTTCTAGTAAAGTTTACTTCTGCTGACCAAGATTTTCACATTAATCATAAACGTCTTAAAATCAGACATCTGTATGATGATAATATGCCTAGAGTGGCTAAAAATAAATTTATTGGTAATTATAGAAAACAGCAAGGATGAGAGAAAAATGGGAAGAATAACACAATATCAGTTCTGTCAAATACCAGTTTAAGACAGCATATTCTATGAGAAAATTCCAAAGCAGAGGTCCTGAAGTATAATTATAGTAATAGCACCTCTTGTTCTCTGATCTGGCCACACTATGACTATCAACAGCTACATCACTTTTTTTTCTTGAAAAGAACAGCATTTTAGAGCTGGAAGGAACTTCTGAGATCATCTAATTTAATCCCTTTATTATATAGGTAAAGACATTACAAAAAACAGAAGTCTTGAATTGCAATTATTTAGTGTTAATTTTTCTCTGATGTGGCCTGACTATATATAACTACTTTTTAGAGAAAAATCATAGCATTGCAGAGCTGGGCTTTTGAGATCATTTAATCTAACCCCATATTACAAGTGAAGAAACTGAGGCCCAAGAAAGCTTTTTGCTCAAGGTCACAGAAATAGTAGTAGGAACTTGTCTAGAACCCAGGTCTCCTGACTCCTACCACAGCATTTTTCCTATATTACACACACAATAATCTCTTTAATGACAGATTTTACGTATGGCTAAGGGAATGACTACTTTGATTTGAGGATGTGTGGGAATGGGAGTAAGACTGGGTCTCCCAATCTCAACTAGGCTGAAATACAGCAGCCACTTATAGACCCAATTTCACTAGTGAGTAGAACGGAAACTTAGACCTATTCTGTTTCTGATCTGGACTGGTCCACCCCTCTTTAGGCAGCCTGGTGGCACCCTATGTTCAGGGACTTACCATCTTAGTACCAGACTTAGTGTGGACACTCACTCGTCTTAAGCTTGACTTTTGCTCAAAAGTTCTAAGACTCTTGGGATCCACCAGCCTCAGCTTCTTTTAGGAGCAGGGATTGGAGGCATATGTCATCATGCCCAGCGATTATTTTGATTTTAAGCAAAGGCTTCATGTAAATGGCAAAGAATTAACAGCTCTAAACCAGACTGAATATGCCAGGGCTAGCAGGAATCCAATAATAAGAGCAAACAATCACTTAACAGCTTACAAGTTTGAAAGATGATTAAGGAACATTAATGTGATTCTTAATAACTCCTACTTAACATTTTTTTTTTACAGTTCTAGGTACCGTAAGGGGATCTATGGTAGAAACTGATAAGTTCAAATAACAGCAACATTTACACTTAGTATAGAAAATTTCAGCTTGTTTTGGTGACGAGAATGAAGTGGCCAGGAAGTTATTTTGATATTTCTCAAAAGTATAAAGAAATATCAAATGGCAACAACTGCCAGCTTCATTTTGAGTAAGAAAATTCATCCATTCATAATTCTGAAGGCACTGCCATATTATATGGGGTAACTAGATAATAAATTACCATATAGGAGGTATGTGCTGAGGACACAAATGAAAAAACAACACTCCCTGTCCTCAAGGAACTTACAATTTAATAGGATTAAAAGTGGTTGGAAAAGAACCCACAAAATCATGATACAAAGCAGAAGGTGCAAAATACAATAGAGATTTGAAATGCTCTGAGGAAGCAGAGGCATCAGGGGACAGCTGGCACCTGACAGCAGGGTAGGCAGGAGAAGGGCACAGAGGGGACCTGAAGGTAGGAAGTGAAAATAGAAAGGAGTATGTGACAGAAGCAAGAAGGGGCGGGAAGTGCTGAGCAGGACAAGGGATTTCTACCATATTTGGCAGTTACACTTCTATGTAACCTTTTATTATTTATTTTCTATATAACCTTTTAAAAAGTCCATAAAGTGATGCTGGAAAAGTCAACTTTAACATGTCCACAACTGAAAAAAAAGCACAATTTAATGGAAAGAATTTTGCCTAGGAAGAATGTTAATATTTTGCTAGTATGGAGTCTTAACCTTATTACTAATTAGTTGGGGTACAGAAGTTGTGACTTAGTTTGACTTAGTTTCTCCCTTATGTAAAACAGGCAGCCAATCTGCTTATGGGGATATTGGGATTTTGTAAAGTGCAGGTGCTTTGCAAATACATGTATGAGGGGCTGAGGAAAAACATATGTGTTAGTATATTGTGAAATGGCCAAGTCAGGCTGGAAAAAAATTTGGAAGTATGCCCCTAAGGTTACTAAATGCTGCTTATCTTCTGACTCAGTAAAACCATAGGCAGGCCTACACATGAATGAGATCAAAGAAAAGAATATGGATATACAATAGCTCTTTCTGTGGTGGGATAGAACTATAAACCAAGGGGATATCCATAAGCTGGGGACGGCTGAACAAATATCATAGACGACTGCACAGAATATTACTTTACTATTTAGTGCTTTAAGAATGATGAACTAGACCGTTTCAGAGAAATGTGGGAAGGCCTGCATCAACTAATGTAGTCTGAAGTAAGAGGAGCCAGGAGATCAATTTATAAAAAAAAACTCTAAAAATAAACCAACTTTGAAAGACTTAACAACTACTGTCAATGCAATGACCAATTGAACACTACTCACCTCCTCACAAAGAGGTTATCAGACTAAATATTCAGAAAGAAACAATTTTGGACATGGGAATGTGGGAATTTATTTTGCTTGACTATGCATATATATATATATATATATATATATATATTTTTTTAGATTTTTCTTTTTGGAGGGAGGAAGGTAGGGCAATTGGGTTTAAGTAACTTGCACAAGGTCACAGGGCTAGTATTTTTGAGTTAAGTGTTTGAGGCATGATTTGAACTCAGGTCCTCCTGATTCCAGGGCCGAGGCTCTATTCACTGTGCCACCTAGCCACCCCTTGACTATGCATGTTGTTAAAAGGTGTTTTTCCCCCCTTTTCTCCAGTCCTCCTCCTCTCCCAATATCATGTGACTCTGAGTTAATTCAAGTTATTCTGGAACAAGTTTTTCTTTTGTTTCTTCAATGGAAAATAATGTGGAGAATTAATTTCCTTTCCTAAACTCATTTTTGTAAGCACTTAAAAAAAAAAAAGAGTTTAGAGTCCTTACACAAGTATGGAAATATAGTTTATGAGACAGAAGTTCACATACCAGTTCCACATCAGAAGGCACATTCAATCCTAAAGGGGCAATGAAAGGTTCTTCATTTTCCTCTGAATTTTCTGCCTCAATTTTTTCAACTGCGAAGACAGAAAACATGAATCAATCTAAAACAATGAACAGAAATTCAATAAACAAATGGAAAGCCATAAGTAACATAAACCAACAACAGCAATTCATTACCCATAATACTTTTTTAATTTACTTTTTGCTTTTTGGAGGGGGGAAGGCAGGACATTTGGGGTTAAATGACTTGCCCAAGGTCACACGACTTAGTGTTAAGTGTCTGAGGCCAGATTTGAACTCAGGTCCTCCTGACTCAAGGGCTGGTGGCTCTATTCACTGTGCCACCTAGCTGCCCACCCATAATACTTCTTAAAACATCTATTTTTCTTTTATATCGTGCATAAAATCATCAACAACTAAAAAACACACCCAAACAAACCTTGTTCCTGTTGGACTCTAACTGATCTCACTAAGATTTTCTCCAAAATAAAACTTAAGAGGTTTAAAGCTAAAGTTTATTATGAAACTACAAATGGAGAAAGAAAAGAGATTAGCCTCATCTTCCTATGTGGGCCAGTTCCCTTATTACTTATATCGACTGCCATTCTTCCTAAGAACCTCAAAGCCCAAAGTCCCCTCTATTCTATGAGAAACTTCCCCTTGTTACTGCATTCTATACCGATCTCTACCTTCTATGAATTCCCATAGCCTAATCTGAAACAAAGAATTCAGTATTTTCTATATATTGCTATATATGGTTCTCTGTTGTATGTGTTTTGGCCAGGTCTCATTAGCTAGGCTGTAAAGCAGTGTGACTTCATGACTTTTATGTGTATTCAGACAGCAAAGGGCAGAGAGCATGTACTTAATATGTACTGAATGGTTGTCTTATTTATACTAAAAGATCATCTTGACTAACCATCCAAATACTTCTCTATCAAGGGAACTGTGCTTCTCCCACAAAAATTAAAATGTATTTTCTGTTTTGTTTTATTTATTCACTCAACAAGCATTTTTATGTTTCTCTTATGTATGTGCCAGACATTGTGCTAGGCCCTAGGGATACAGAGATTAAAAACTTGAACAATTCTGGGCCTCAAAGGAGCTTATATTCTACTACATTTACTTAAGGCTGTGACATACATGCTCTACTTTGTTTTTCTACTTCTCAATACTCACCAATTAAGAGGCTTTGTGCAAAAGGGTTTAGTCTAAAATATGGAAGAACAACTACTTCTGAAGTCAACAGCTTTTACCAAAATATGCTACTTTTTAAATGGATATGCATGTAGGCCAACTTCATTACACACATGTACAAATATTTGTGTATTATTACTCTATAAATAAACATATACCATTTCTACTGGACTAGGAGGCTGGTCTTAGAGTGACGAAGAAAGGTTATAGTCTGGCTTTGGATACAGACCAGCTGTGAAGCTACAGATAATTTACTAAATCTCTTAGTGTCACAGGCAATTACGACTAAGTTAGAGGGGGCAGCTAGGTGGCACAGTGAATAGAGCACTGGCCCTGGAGTCAGGAGGAACTGAGTTCAAATCTGGTCTCAGAAACTTAACACAATAACTAGCCTTCTGCCCTTGGGCAAGTCATTTAACCCTAATTACCCTCCAAAAAGAAGTCGGAGACAAACTAAGTTGCAGACAAACTCTGCCAATCTGTGTTAGAAAAAGTCTCCAAATGACACACAGGTCAAAAGTAATGGATGTTTCCCCCCTCCCCCCCATTCCAACACATTCATAAAGGAACTATCTTTGGCTGTTTGGTATTACACTTTTTTTATCTTGTTTGCTACCTATATTGGTGAGAAGTTAATAGTACAGATGATAATGAAGACACTGGCAGTGGCCCTCCCCTCCCTGCCCCATTTCATTTTTCCATTTGTTTCACACTGATGTTTCT
Source organism: Gymnobelideus leadbeateri (assembly GCA_011680675.1). Lineage (NCBI taxonomy): Eukaryota > Metazoa > Chordata > Mammalia > Diprotodontia > Petauridae > Gymnobelideus > Gymnobelideus leadbeateri. Next base: position 98,997 of record WOXC01008066.1, on the reverse strand, counting down.
AAGTCAGAAATGAAGCATAAGGAAATGCCTGGCACTTTCTGGAGGTAGGATGCTATAGTAAAACCTTATCTAACAAAACCTCAGGGACTAAGATGCTCTGCAAAGGTGAGTTCCCCAGATAAGTGGGGGTTTAACTTCTTTAAATATAAAAACTAAACATTTTCTATCATTTTAATAGAATGTTACATACTTCTCTACTCAGAAAAACTAACCAATAAACCCTTTTTTGATGACTTATTACCATTATTATAAACATCAATTATTATTTATATTGTGTTATTAAAAAAAAAAGTGATATCCTCAGGGTCAACTGAGGTGTGTATTATTTGCCCCATACTGCCAGAATATGAAGCCTTTTCAGTTTTTATAGGTTTTTAAAAATCTACTTGTTAGTATGACTGCAATGAATTTTTACTACTATTGGTATACCTACATTCCCTTTTCTTGCTAATTTTCTGCCTCTAATAAGTTGTGGGCTTGGAAACCAAATGTCCAAGTTTGTTAGACTGTACATAACTTTAAATCAGTCCTTACGGCCTCAACTATAAGTAAAGTACACGAACTATATGATATGACATTTATTTTGGCCACCCAGAGACTTTTTTTCAATTCCTTCCTGGTTCTTAGCTGGGTTCTGGAATAGAGAGTGACAGCTGAGGTTCACTTAAATAAGGTATTACTGTATCCAAGATAGTGTAGTATCCACTATATTTAAAAGTGAAAGGTTTTAGAGAGGTGAGTATATAGAAAACTATGAACAATAAACCAGATTTAATAAAGCATAATCTAAAATAACATAAAAAGCATACTTTGGGTATTAAAAAATTCACAAAGAACCTACTTTTATTTCTGCAAAAGCAGTCTACAGATAAGTCAATTCAAGGTAGGGATTTGACTTTAATGATGTGCTCGAAGGACATCTGTTTTCTTCAAGTAGCTCTGAAAACCTTACAAATGCCCCTTTTAAGTTGATATAACATACTTTTGGACTTCTAATCACATCAGGTAATGATAAATTCTTTACCAGCGATGTCAAACAGAAACAGATCCCTGTAGCCTCTACCGACTGACTCAGAAAACCTCAAATTAATATTAATTATGTCATACTGTATTTTTATTTATCTTGTTAAGCATTTTCCAATTACATTTTACTCTGGTTTGGGCCACCAGATTGGCATGTCTGCTCCACATGATGCTGAGCCCATTTACAACTCTTTGAAATGTTAGCATAAAAGCACATTATTCAAGTACCTACTACATTCAGAACACTGTGGCAGGCAGTGGGCAGTGGTGGGGAAGGGAGAAGTGAGATTTAAACGAAACACAGTCTCTATGGATCTCCAAAATTGGGAGGAGGATAAGATGAATACAGCTGGCAATAATATGCAATATTATATGCTAAGTTCATCAAAGAGCTTCAAAGTGGTCTGTGTCATGGGTAGCCCAGGAGTCTCTGTCCCAGAATTCTTTTCTCTTTGCAATTTCTTCTGGTGATCTCACTGGAAGCTCTCAGAGGTCATAATTATCCCACTGACTCCTAGATATTATATACAGTCTAAGTCTCTCTCCTGAGCTCTACCTAGTCTTGCCTCATCAACCATTCAACATTTTGAACTGGAAAGCCCACAGACAACTGAAAAGCAACATGTCCTAAAAAGAACTTATCTCCCATCTCAAACCTGAGTCCTTTTAAGCTTTCTTATTTCTGTTGAGGGTACCACCATCCTTTCAAATTGTCCTCTTCTGCAACCTTAGAGTCACTAAACTCCTCTCCCTTCCTTACTTAACACATTGAATTGGTTGTTGTATCTGGCAATATCTCATGCTTCTAGCTCACTATCCACGCACGCAGCCACCAGCCTAGTTCAGGCTTACTATCACCAGGACTACTGCAATAATTTAAAAATCAGCCCCTCTGCCTCCAGTTCTTTTCTTTTCCCATCCATCCTCCACAGAGCTGCCAGAGTGATTTTCCTACAGCGCAGAGCTGTTCTCCCTTGCTCAATGAACTCTGGTGGTTTCCTATATATCTAGGTTCAAACACAAACTGCTCTCTTTGGTTTTCAAAGCACTGCAAAACCTCTGACTGGAGAGGGTGGAGGATGGTCACTGGAGTCCCTCCCTAATTCTCCTAAAGAGGACAATCAGACATTTCATCTCATTATTTCAGATGATTAAAGAGGGCACATTTCCTACTGGCTGAAGTCCTTGGTTTCAAGATCTCCAGAAACTCATCATTCATCAGCAAGATGAAATCAACTGCAAGAAACACTCACCTCCAATCATTTTCTCCCCTAGGTCCTCCCTCCTCCCCTTTCCAGCTTCTTTTTGTGTGTCTTCCCATCAGTTCCTAGAGGGCAGTGTTTAATAATTGCCTACTGACTTCTGACTGTCTTGTTATACAGTACCCTGTACTGTAAAGGTACTGTCCAGCCAAGATGGCCTTTTTGCTGCACCGTGCCCATGACGTTTCATCTCCTGCCTGGGCAATGGTTATTCCCCAGGCCTGGAATGCACTCTGATTATTGCTGCCTCTTAGAAGCCTTAGTTTCTTTGTAATCTCAGCTCAAAGCTCCTCCATGAGGCCATTCCTAAAACTCCCAGGTACCAGTACCTTCTCCACAAAGGTAGTACACATACCCATGTATATGTACGTACACACACACACACACACACACACACACACACACACACACACACCCCTCTCCCTCTCTATGTCTCTGTAGAATGTTAAGTCTCTTGAAAGCAGGGACATTTTTGCCTCTGTATCCCCAGAAGGTAGCACAGTGTCTGGGACATAGAAGATGCAGAATAAATACTTTCTGTTAGTTTAATCTGATGTTCACGGAGTGGCATCTGAACTGAGCTTTTAAACTTACTTCTGTGTACCTATCAGGTACCTTTAAAACTGTTTCTGTGCATATAACATGGCTATTCTGTCATGTTACAGCATTCAGGAAGAACTACATTAATTCAAACCCCTCCTCATCCCATGTGTCCACTACTCTACAATCACAAATTTAGAGCTGAATGGGGTCTCAGAGGGCCATGGAGTCCAACTCCTTATTTTTCAGGTGAAATGGGGTGTGCAGAGGTTAAGTGACTTGCTCAAAACCACAAGGCATGATCAGAACCCAGGTCCTCAAGGAAAATTCATCAAAGTGCTACTCAACAGATAACACACAGAACTCTGAAGGTGAGCTTTCTTTTCTTTTGTTTTTGTAATCTGAAATGACAGGAATAAACTAATATGGCAGCTTGGTCTAATACAGCAAGCCTGAGAGAAACTCTAATCATGCAGCGTCCTATTTCTGAATGCCTTCTTTTACAGAGGAGAAGACGCTGCCATTTGCTCTCCACTTTCATGGGCATCACAAGAATTCCTTAAACACCTGCACAAGTGCTCCAAGTGCTTAGAGGAGACTCCAGCTAAGGGAGAGAGGCAGCCTAAGAGCTAGCAGGATTTCCGGCTCTCAGGACCTCCGTTTGAATTCAGTCTCAGACATCTATCAGACCTGCAGCCCTGGGGCATGTCACTTAGCCTCTTCTCAGCTTCAGTTTCCTCATTTATAAAACAGCAGCACCCACCCCACAGGGGATGGTGATAATTTATGTGAAGGGCTTTGGAAAATGTAAAGTACTACACAAATGTTGGCTTTTATCACTGCTTATAGTATGACAACATATTTGGGGAGTAGAGCGCCGGCCCTGGACTCAGAAGGACCTGAGTTTGGATCTGGCCTCAGACACTTAACGCACACACAAACAAAAACCTAGCCGTGTGGCCTTGGGCAAGTTACTTAACCCCAATTGACCTCCAAAAAAAAACCAAAACACAACATATTTAACAAAACCATCTTCAAAGACAGAAAAAAAAGTCCTTTTCCTCTTCTTTAATTCTCAACATTTTATTTAATAAACTCTGTTCTCACCTTTCTGTTTTGAGGGTTCTTCCTCCTCTGTTGGTTCAGAAGGGTCATAATAATCGCTACCATAAGTAAATCCCACTGCATTATAACTTCCATCCTCTGCCAAGGCTTCGCTCAATCGCTTGTATTCTTCCTCTTGAACAAAAACATGAATGCATTATTAACACAAAGGAAATTGACTACAAAAAACTGCACAAACGTCAAAAGTTGTTGCTATCAATAAAGCATATGACACTATTTTCGACCTCACTTTGAGGTGTAGAATTTATAAGTTTACACATCACTTCTATTAATATGTACTTTCTGCCAGTACATTTTTTTACCCACAGATAGCAGAATACACGTCTTTTGTGGAAAATTTCTTCCTGCTAAGAAAACTTGGGGATTAAGAACTGTAGTAAAGATTGTTAAGGCAAAGACAAGAACATCAAGTTTAATTGATACGATACTGTTAAAGAAGAACAGTTAAAGAGTTTTTTTTTCAAATCCCAGTCTGCCCTCAAAAGCTGGGAAAATTCTTTGTGGCTCTACATAAAAACTATCCTGAGGTCCTCTCAGATACGCAAAGACTCCTGTTTTTCCAATCCACTGGGTACTGTCAAGATAATATCAGAAAGAGTGAGTATAAAAAATGAGTGGGAGTAAATTTTTAATACTTAAATTTTTAAAAAAAAGTTTGTTGCTTAAGTAAGTTTTTCTTGAGCAGTACCTTGCCTTGCCTCCTCCTCAAGCAAGTCCGTATGCAAGGCTAAATACCTCTCTTCATCACACAGGGCATCTATTCGTGCCTCCTCTTCAGAAAGCTGGTAGTCTCTGTTCCATGTGGAATATTCAGCATCATAATCAGAAAGGTCATGCAGGTGACCACGTCCATCATATCTGTAATATGAACAAACTGGTCAATATAGAGAAGTTAAGATCAAGGTTTTGTGTGCGATTATTTAAAATACTTACCCTTTATAAATAAAGAAATAAAAAATATTTAAAAAACTAAACACAACCACTCATCTCAGATTTATATTTAATTTTGCTAGTTACTTCTTGCCTACTGTTAAATTCAAGTTATCTTAATAAAGTCTAAATCCCTTTCTATGTTGATAAAGTTAACAACTAAAGGCAAAGAATCCTTTAATAGTTTAATGGGATCCATGTCAATAATAGTTCTTACCGTTTATGGTTTTGCCAACCATTCAATGTCACTTGCAAAATATTTTTTTTTCTGAAAAGTCAAATACTGTAGCTTACATTCACACAAACCCGAATACATAAATACCTATCCGAAAGAACCAAACGGTGGAAATTTCCTCGCTTCTTTCTGCTAGTCCCGAACTCTCAGGAGAGATCTTCACCAAAGAAACTTGCGTCCATTGGAGGTAAAATCTTGGCTAGGCTCGTCCCCTAGCCATTTGGCTGAGGAAATAAGTTCTGGGTTATGTGATAGAGAGACACACATACATAGGAACAGTAACATATACATGCAGTTTAAGGAGGTTCACCAGAAATACAGCAAAACTATAAGAAGATGCAGTAGAGCTTATTTCTTCTTCTAAACAGATTACCACCTCCCACACCCCCAAGGAAAGAAGACACACAAATATATCACCTACATATTCTCCTTCATTAACTAATAGATAAGACTCCAGCTAAATGCAAACTACAGATAGTGTTTTCTGTCATGCATCTTTTTACCCCAAAGTCTCTTAATGGAGCCAACTCTCAGAGATTAATGAGTGTATTTGCAAATTTTAAAACACCCAGATTTTTAGGTCTCATAAAGACTAAAATGACAAACAGAAGTCTGTCCTAATCTTTAATAGTGAGTTTGCCATGAACAAAAATGATGAATTCTTCATCATTTAAGTATTAGAAAATATCTCAATCCAAAGTACAAGAAGACCATAGGATCATAGATCTAGAACTGGGAGGGACCTCAGGTCATCTAGTCCAACTCCCTCATTTTACAGATGAGGAAACAGGCCCAGGGAGGTTAAACGACTTGTCCAAGGCTACATGGGTAAGCACCAGAGGCAGGATTTGAACCCAAGTCCTCAGACTCCAGAGTCAGTAAGGGTTACTGCATTTCTTTTAATTTCAAAATGAATTTTATTTAGATGTAAACCTCCTTAACTTACAAATGTGGATTGTTATTTTAAAAACATTATACATTCACATGTGTAGAGTTTGCTCCCCAATAATTTTAAAAGACCTACCCCAAATGATATACAGTATGGTGTAAAACTGTATAAGTAGTTCAATCTTCATCAATTACCACACTTAACTGATTTGTTACAAATAATAGCATTGGAAAAATGAGCTGCCAGACAAGGATGGGCATTATCATGAAATAGAAACCACAATTTAATACAAAACAAAGTTTTAGCAGAACAACAAACATATCTGATTCTGGTCTGATCTCACTTGTCACATCATCTCCCTTAGGGTGTCCTTGATTTCTAGATTTAACTTCAAACAGAAAAGTTAGAGATGGAAAAGACCCATTGGGTCATTACTGTAGTCCATCCCGGCCAGTTCATGTTTGTTCCCTACAGTACATTTTCCAGTGCTTTGTAGAATCCAGTTCTAAATGTCTCAAACGATGGGCTTTCTTCCCTTGCAGATACTATTCCATAGTCTAATAGTTGTCACACTGTTAGGTTTTCAATCCAGGCCCAAGAAGTTCTGTTGCCACAACCCTGCTTCAAAACCCCAAGAAGGGGAAGGAAAAGAGGGACAAAGGGGGAGCAAACAATCTACAGCATGTAATGTCACTGTTTTCAAATCAAAGACCTTCAGGCATCACCTTCCCAGGACCCACTCCCCAAAACTCCAAACACTGAAGAGCAATACCTCTGGCAGGTTTGATTTGAAAAGAAACAGTTTCCTCTCCAGCCCCACCCCCTACTTCATAGACAAGAGAAACCACCACTAAGAGCACTACCTCCAGCCGGCAAAGCCCAAGTCTTCTGTAACTACTTAGAAAGAATGCTTTTATCAACTGCCTTTCCACTCAAAGTAAACTTTCCTCCAAAGGAAACTTTTCCTCAGCACCTGGTGCCACGCCTCGGGGTGCACAAAGAGGAGCAAGGATCCCAAACACAGTACAACTTGGAGGGGGCGCAACCATCGCCCCCCACTCATCACTAGGACCTTGGCGCCTTCTGGGGCACCCACTCTAAACCCTTCGCTTCTCAAGGAGAAACGGAAGCCGAAAGAAATCAGGGGGAGAACTGAGGCCCAGAAATGGGATGAAGAGAAAACGGGACGGGACAGGGTGGAAACTGAGTCTTAGAAAAGTGGTGGGAGAGGGGCAGAAATCTGGGGTGCAGGGAAAGAGGGAGGGGAGAAAAGAAACTAGGGGAAGGGGTGCGGGGAGAGAAAGCAGGAACCGAGGCACAGAATGCAGTGACTTGCTCAAGGTCACGCTGCAATAGCCAGGGGCCAAGAAGGGCCTCAGCCTTGTCCCCTGACCAGCCACTATCCTCACGAGCGACTCAGGGAAAAGGGGGAGGGGGTGCTGGATTCAGGCTGCAGTCTCCAAATCCGCTCTCAAAGGCCACGACCCTCAACACCAAGGAAACCGACGCCCTCTGCCCCCCCATCCCGAGGCAACCCCTGCCTCATTAAAAAAAAAAAAAAATTACAACCAAAAGAGAGAGCGAGGGAGAGGGAGAGGCCACGGTCGGAGTGACCCCCTCCCCCCAGCCCCCAGGCCCTCCCCCACGGGGGGAGGGGTAGGAGGAGAAGGTAGACCAGCTGGCCAGCCGGAGACGTTCCCGAGGCTGGTGGCTCCTCGAGCGCAGGGAAGGGGTGGCCTCATGCCCTCCTCGCCCGCCCCGGGCGGGCGCTGGACCGGACGGAACCAAGTGAGCGAGAAGAGGGGGGACCGGGAAGAGAAGGGGGCGCCGTCGGCGGGGGGAGGGGCGGGGAGCGAGGACGGGGAGGAGCGGGGAGGCACCGACCTGTCGATGAGGATCTTGGGGTCGCCCATCCAGGGGATGAGGTGCTGTCCTTGCTCCAGTGCCAGGGCCCGCTCATCGTCCCGGAAGAGTTTGCAGGCATAGCCGAACACCAGCAGCTCCACGCGGCAGCTTCCGCCGCCTCCACCGCCGCCTGCACCTCCTCCTCCTCCTCCTCCGCCGCCGCCGCTGCCGCCGCCGCCGGGCCCGGGCTCCTCCTTCGCGCCGGTCTTCCGCTCGCCTTTTCCGCGGCCTCCCCCTCCGCAGCCGCTACCTCCTCCTCCGCCGCCGCCTCCCCCGTACATGGCGGCGGGCACGGCGCCCCCGGCGGCCGCACGGATGCTCCCGCTGTCCCCGCCTCGGCCGTCAAGCTCCGTCAGTCAGAAGCGCCACATCCCGGCCGCAGCTTCAACACCGCCGCCATGGCGGAGGACAAAATGGCGGGAGCGCCATTTCCGGCGGAGGGATGACGGAACTTCCGTCAGGCGGTGTCAGCGTCGCAGAAACGCAGATTCGACACAAGCGAAAAGGGGCAACACGCGGCCCAGGGGAGGGCTCTGCGGGAATCTCATGTGACTGGGGGGAGGCGCGGCAGCGGGGGCTTGGTTTTTATTTTTTATTTTTCCCTTTGTCTCTTACCTGGCTTTCTGTATGGGTGTCGAAAGTGCGACAGTGAACGAGGTCTCGGTTGTGGCTCTGGGCTGCAAAGGACTTGGAGAGCTGCAGGAAGGGGAGGGGAGAAGAGGAAGAGGAGGAGCGGGAAGGGGGAGGGCTACCCCGGGGGAGGGGAGAGGGGAAATCCACTCGGACTGTCAGGCCTAACTCTCTTTTCATCCTCTTCTTTTGGCCCTTGGGCGGGGCTAGGGGCTGTAGGATCTGCAGAGGTGGGGATAGGTGACTATACCGAGGGGTCATTCTGTCCATCCCCCTGCCTCCGTGCAGGATGTTTTCCTTCTTCCTTCCCTTTCCAAAGGTTTGTTCCTAGATGATGGCTTTACAGGTGAAAGGGACCTTACATGTTAGTTAAACCAACTTTGTCATTTTTCATGGAGGGAAATGAATTGCTCAAAGTTGCACAGAATATCTATATCTATATCCAATATCTGTAACTCCGGCCTCTGCCCTACCCCCGCCCCCCCAAGCCAGCCTCCTCTTTCCGGGTCCCATGCCTTCCTTGTCTTCATGGGCATTTAGGTTTGCCCAGCCTGAAAATTCAGGGAGGAAGCCTTATCTTCTGTTCAATTCAATAAACATATTAAGCGTCACGTTGTGCAAAATTCCCGGCTTTGCCACTGACTCCCTTCAGGACTTGGAGCAAGATCCCTCCGAGTAAGGACTGTTAACTTTTTGTCTTTGGACCTGTCTTGAAGTAGACCATTATTAAGTGCTTGTTGGGAGATATTTTTGTGACGTCATGATGGCTACTTCCATTCCAATCCAACAAGTAATTAAGTGCCTCCTATATGGGTCCCTCTTGCCCCATGGCTTGACTCTGAGTTAAAGCGTGCCTGGGCTGAAGCGTCCTTCTCTTACTGCCACTCTTTGCTCCCTCATAGCCATCAGTATCGTCCTGTTCTCTCCTGTGTCCCTATCCCACTCTTTCTCTACCCTTTCATTTGTGTCTGCTGGAACTCCTGTTCCAGCCCTGAATGGCTTCCCTTTATATTAGACCTGTGCCCTTTCTCTGGAAGTTACTATGTATATGTTTTGTATTTATTTTTACAGAACATATACAAAAGTAAATACAAAGCGTACAATGTAATCGCCTTGAGAGTAGAGACTGACTTTGTATCCTCAGCAGCTAGTTCGCTGTACCTGGCCCAAAGTAGGTGCTTAATAACTACTTGTTGAATTGAATTATAAAGCACTGTGCAAAAAAAAAAAAAAAATGGGGGATGAAGGATTGACTAGAAAGACAAAACTGAGAAATGATGGACCTCACATTCTGCTTGTGGGATTTGACACATAACAGATAAGTAAATAGAAAATAGGTCTGGAAGGGAGAGAGCGCTAACAACTAAGAAGGGCAGGAAAAGTCTTGTGGAGGGGTCTCTTGAAGGGAACCAAGGGTCCCAAGTGATGGAGATGAGGTGGGAGTGTCTTTTAGATATGGGGGATAGGGAAGAAATCTACAACTTTGGAGAATAGCTTATGGACCATTTTGGTTAGAGATTAAAGTAAGTGTGTGTGTGTGTGTGTGTGTGTGTGTGTGTGTGTACACAGGTGAAACAAGCCTGGGAAGATGATGTGAAGGGCTTAAAGTACTAAGGGGGTAGGGCTGTATTTTCTCTCAGAAGCCACCAGTCCTCTTTGTAAATAGAAGAGGTGGTGGTGGTGATGGTGTCTGAGGTTCTTTCCAGCTCTTGCATTCTGTGACTCATTGATTGCTATTCCTTGCATATGATCATATGAATTGTCTGATTCAAGACCTCCAGTGACTCTTTTTTTCTCTTTTCTTCAAATTACTTTTGAGCCCTATTTCATATCGCTTTCTGCCAGTCAGAATGAATAATTCACTGTCCCTCCTTCCACCTCTCTCCTAATATGTAGTTTCACATCTGGATGGCAGATAAGTAACATGGTGAAATGGAATTTGGAATCAGAAGGCTTGAATTCCAGTCCCAGCTGTGTCCAGGATACCTTGGGTGAACCTGTTATTCTCTCTGTGCTTCCATTTCCTCCTTTGTAAAGTGAATTGGTTAGAATAGAAGATCTGGAAGGTTTCTAGCTCTGAGTTAAATTCAGCAAATGTTAAATATATACTATGGCCTGGAGAGGAATCCTATATTCTTTAGCTTACCATAATTCCCGAAATGGAATGCTAGCTTTGGAATCAGAGCATCTGGGTTTGCATTTTAGCCCTGCCTCTTATTACATATGGACAGGTGACTTAATCTCTGGCCCAGTTTCTTCATCTGTAAATAAAGAAGATGGAGTTGAAATGGATAACATGATGAGGCTATGAACATTCTTCAGTTTTGATTATCAAGTTCTTTTAAAGCACAACTGAAATGCAGTCTCTTCCATGAAGCCTTCTTTGACATCCTCAGTCTTTGATGACATTATTCCCTATTCTCTCCTCCAAAAATTTCATTGATACCTTTTGTTTTCATTTAAAAAGGAAATGTTTTATTGTCTTTATAAAAATCATATTTCCCAATAACTCCTTCCCCCCAGCCTTTCCTAATAAACCACTTTATAATCAAGAAGAATAATAAAGAAGCATGAAAAACAAATCAGTGTGTTGGCTATATCTGAAATCAATGCTTCCTGCTGAATCTGTGGTTCACCAACTCTCTCTTGAGAAGAGAGGTATGTATATTTTAATTTCAGTTCTTAGAGGTCATGGAGTGGTCAGTTATTATATCTTGTAATGTTGACCTTATTTCTATTATTGTGTAATTTGTTCTTCTGTTTCTACTTTTCTGTGCTTAGTTCATATAAGTTCCCAAATTTTCCTGAATTTTTCATCTTGGTTATTTCTTATGGCACAATAATATTACATTATGTGCATATGCCACACTATATTGAGCCATTCCTCAGTTAATGGCCACCTACTCTTTCTTTCCAGTTCTTGGCTATAGTTTTAAAAATTGCTATTACAAATATTTGGGTATATTTGGGACCTTTCAGTCTTTTACTTTGTGTTGTGTGCTCAGCAGTAGGAGGGAAGAACAGAGGAGGACACCTTACCATCTTGAGCTACTATCTCCTGTCTGGTCTTCATGAGTCTTGACTTCCTAGTCTCCAGTCTCTAGTTGGGGTGGGAAGAAGAGAGGAGGGTACTGCACTATTGTGTCCTATACATCTCCTGCCTGATCTCCAGCCTCCCTTGAAAAGAAGAATCTTTCCAGTCTCCTGTTGCTGTGGTGGGTAGAGAGGATGCCATTCCAGTTATTCCATCTCAGCCACTTCAATTTCCTCCCTGTCTCCCATCTTCTTTGTCAAGAGAAGTGCCATTCCATCATGTCAGTCTACTAGGAGAGTATCACAGCTCGTGCTCCAAGTTCTTTGACTCAACTCCCCAAGGATCTGAAAAGACTATCCTGAGGTAATAACACTTGACATTGAAAATCATTAAAAATTTTTTCCTTAATAATTAACAAAATTCACCCTGGTCATACCTCTCCCCTCCCCGTTTCAGAGGTTTTGAACCCCTGTAGGCCATCGTTCAAATGCCTTTCTTCATGAACCACTGACCAATTCTTTATTCCCATTCCCTTCCCCACTGCTCCCCCCTTCCCATCCCAACCCCAACCAAACTACCCCATTGTATTCCCTGGAGTGTTTCTTTACTCCCTAGGCAGTAAACTCATTGGATTTTAAATCTCTTCCTTTCTCCTTTTACTTTCTGATTCTCACTGACACCTGACTCCCTCCTGATGACACAGTGTCCCGGGCTATCCTTTCCAGTACTAGCTGCACTTTTACCCAAACTCCCTTCCCCTTCAGCTCACTGGTCAGTGGGGGAGTTGGAATATTTCCCACCGATGTCACTTCTAGGTTTTCCCCCATCACCATCACTCAGTTACCCCTCTTTTGCAATTCTCACAATCCATAGCTACTGTCCAATCAGAATCCTGGTAGCTATTGCCTATGGATCTCCAGGATACCCCTCCTTCCTTAGTAAAATTCAATACCTAGCTCACAATCTCTCTCCTTCTGGCCTCACATTAGGGGACTTAGTATACCTATTGATATACCCTCAAATACCCTAACCTACCAGTTCTTTAATTTACTCATTTACTATGACCTTTACCCCTCCTCAACCATATAAAAAGACAGCCATACCCTTGATCTTGGCATCACTCACAGATGTGCCACTTCTATATTCATTAATTCTGAAATTCTCTTATCACAATAGATGCCTCCACTTCCTTTTCTCTCGTAACTTTCTATAGTCTGGTTTCTGACATTCAACTGAAGCTGCCTTCTCTAAAGCTTCTTGTTTAGCTGTTTCAATTGTGCCCCAATCTTTCTGACCCCATTTTGGGTTTTTTTTTTGGCAAATATACTTGAGTAGTTTGACATTTCTTTCTCCAGTTCATTTCACAGGTGAGGAAACTGAGGCCAACAGGGTGAAGTGACTTGCCTAGAGTCACACAGATGTCTGAGGCCAGATTTGACCTTGTGGTTTCTTCCTGACTCCAGCCCTGGTGCTCAGATTCCATTTAGCTGTTCTCTCTTAAGTTCCTGGTGATATTTTAATTGCCAAGTCTTATGGTCTTTTCTCAGTTTTCTGTGGCCTCTTCTCACCTTCTTGATATTTTTTTCTCTCTAGGTGTTTTGTGACACTGTTCTCTCTCTTGGTTCTCCTATCAAACTGCTGCTTGGTCTCTTGCTGGATCTCCATCTGGGTTACATCTATTAACTGGGTGCCCCACAGGGCTCTATCTTGGGCCATTTTCTCTCTATATACTATCTCACTTGGTCATCTCATCTGCTCCCATGGATTCAATGATCACCTGTATACTGATGATTCTCAACTCTACTTATCCAGCCCTAACTCCTCTGCTAAATTCCAGTTTTTACATCTGGAAAAGGGGAAAGGGAATACATAATTATATAGCACCTCACTATGTTCTAGGTACCGTGTTAAGAACTTCACAAATATTACCTCACTTGAATTCCAATGTCTTCAACTCTACCAATTAGATTATCTTGAACTTGATGTCATGTAGACATTTTGAACTGACCATGCCCAGAAATCAACTCAATATTCATCCCCCCCCACCTCTGCCAATTGTCTTTGTTTCCATACTTCCCTATGACTCTTAAAGGTACCACAATTCTAGTCCCCAGGTTCTCAACCTGGGTGGCATCTTTATCTCTGCTCTCTCACTTCCCACATCTAATCTGTTGCCAAGGCTTGTCGATTTTACCTTTGCAACAGTTCTCTTTCCTCTGATACTGCTCTATCTTACTACAGACCTTCATCTCTTCACAGCTGGACTATTGCAATAGCCTGCAGGTTAATCTGCTTGCCACAAGTTTCTTACTACTCCACTCCTCCCTCCATTTATCTGCCAAAATGATTTTCCTAAAACTCAGGTCCAACTATGTTACTCCCCTTATCAATAAACTCCAGTGTCTCCTGATCATGCCCAGGATCAAATATACAATCCTCTGATGTTCAAAGTTATTCACCCAACCAGCCTTTCCAGTCTTATTATACCTTATACCCTTTTTTCTCTCCCCCACCTTGTATCCAGGTATTTTTTGAACCAGTGACAATGGTTTCCTTGCCGTTCTAACAAAACACTGATTTTTTAGCTCTGGGCATTTCATTCACTGCCCTTCATGCCTGGAATCCTCTCCCTCCTCATCTCTGCCTCCTGGCCTTCTTCAGGTCCCAATGAAAACATAAAGCCTTTCCCAATCCCTCTTAATTTTAGTGCCATCCCTCTGTTGTTTATTTCTCTTCTATCCTGTCTATTGCTTATTTGTACATGGTTGTTTGTATTTAGACACTTCCTTTAGATTGTGTACTCCTTGAGATCAGAGACTTCCTTTTGCCTTTTTAAAAATCTCTAGTGCTTAGCACAGTGTCTGGCACATAGTAGGGGCTTAATAAATGTGATAAACAAAATAAATAATTTTAAATAAATATTTTTGTAAAGGAATAATTTGAAATAAAGATAAAATAATAAAAATGATTGACTAAGCAGTAGGCTCTTTGGTTCAAGGTAAAATAGTTTAGTGACTTTTCTTACATAATTCCAAATTGTTTTTCAGAATGATTGGTCTAATTCACAAATCTATCCTAAGTGTATTGGTGTCTGTCTTTCTGAAGTCCTTCCAACATGATTTCTGCCTTTTATCACCTTTGCCCTTTTGCTAAATGTGTGATGAAACCTCAGAGTTGTTTCAATTTGCATTTCTTTTATTAGTTCTTTGAAGCATTCCTTCATATTGTTGTTGGTAGTTTGCAAATTTTCTTTTTGAAAACTATTCATAAAACATATCTATTGAGGAATGGCTTTTGGTCACATTTTCCTCTTTTAGCATACTTCTTACTCTACTGAGAAAAGAAGAAGACCTTACCTCCAAATTCACTGACAATATTGAGGCCATCTTTCATCTCCCAGGCTCCCTCATCTCATCTAATTCACACTTTAAAACTCCTCTGCTGCACCATATAACTTTTCATTTTTTTAAGCTCTGGAGAAGAGGCAGCCCTTCTCCTTGCCAAAGCTACTCCTTGATCCTATCTCTTCCATGCCTCATCAATCATCTTCTCTCGTTTTGCCTGTCTCTATTTCCATCTGTCTCTCCCTGAACTGCACGTTTTCCTAATTTTTCTCCTTCATAGGTACCCATGAATGTGCTCAGGCATCTTCTCCATACTTGAGAAGCCTTCATTTCACCTTGTTCCTTTCACTGCCAGATGCCTCAGAAGAGTCATCTGTACTTTCTGCCTGTACTTTGTCACCACCCATTGACTTTTCAACCCTGGGCAGTCTACTATTCTTTTGAAACTCCTCTTGCAAAGGTTATATGCAGTCTTTTAAATGTTAGATCTGATGGTCTTTTAAAACTTTTTATCCAGATTTCTCTGCAAGTTTTGGATACTGTTGACTACCCCAAGCATATATGTTCTCTGTTTTGGCCAATCACTAAACATTGACAGAGTACCTACTATGTGCCAAGCACTGTGCTAAGCTCTGGGGATACAGAAAGCCCTTGCCCTCAAGGAGCCTAAAATCTAATGGGGAAGACAACAAGCAAACACATATACAAAGCAAACAGTATATAGGATAAATATAAATAATTAACAGAGTGAAGGCACTGGAATTAAACCGGGGAAGGCTTCCTGTAGAAAGTGGGGTTTGAGTTGATTACTCCTTTCTCCCTTAGTGGTCTCCTCTACTTCCATGGTTTCTCTTACCATCTCTGTGCAGATAACTATGTATCTAGCCCTTCTTCAACCCAGCATTGCCAAGTGCCTGCTGGAACTCTCCACCTAAATTAACATCTCGGGCTCTGAGTATTAGAGTAGACCATGTAGTTATAATGGTAATTTGAAGATCTTCCCTGTCCCTTAATAGGCTGAATGTAATCACATGGAGCCTGTGATGGGAGGAATTTGCCAAATGGGTGGAGCAGAGCTGAGAGGAGTCAGAGCAGTTAGATGGAGGGAGGAGAGAGGGCACGGGCAGGAGAGATGACACGACAAGGATACAGCTAGGTTTGTAAGTGTTTGTGGGAAGGCTAAAGGATGGTATAGCTCCCTGCTATGCTATGGTGTATCAACTTCTTTGTTGCTATGATGGTCTGTTTTCTGGTGTTGGGATTTGGTTTTCTGGTATTGGCTTTCTGGTGTCTGAATAAATGTTTTGCTTCTATCTTCTATATGGAGAGTTTGCTATATTTTGTGATTTAGAACTATGTTGGCATATTCATAGTTACCATTGGTGCTGTGAATATCACATTGGTGCTATAGCAGTCCAACCTATATTGGGTAAGAATATTCTCTGCAGTAGTCCTGAAAGAGGCCATAAGCATTTTGATCATCTCAAAATCAATTTATGCCAAATGGAATGAATTATCTTTTCCCCAAACCAGTCCACCCTCTAAAGTTTTCTGTTTCTTTGATGAGCACCCTCCTATGTAGCCAGGTGTGAGACCTTGGAGCAATCCCTAAATCTTTGTTCTTCCTTACCCTGTGTTTAATTAGTTGCCACAGTTGATGCTACATCAATCTCATCTCCCATGCCCCATATCTCTCTACTCACATGGTCATTAGCTGAGCATTTCATTTTGCCCCTTGACTTCTTTCAGAGCCTTCTAACTGGTCTTCTTGTTTCTGGTCTTGCCCTTTTCTGATTTGTTTTCCACATAGCTGCCAGTATAGTCTTCCTTTAGGAAAGGGCAAATCACCCCACCCTGCTCAACATCTCAAGTAGTGTCCCTTTCTAGGATAAAATATAAACCTCTCTGCTTGTCATTTGAATCCTCTACAAACTTGCTCCAGATTAATAATAGCTAACATTTATATAACATTTTAAAATTTGAAAAGTGCTTTATCTCATTGGATTCTCACTATAACGCTGTGAGGGAAGGGTTGTTATTACCACCATCTTATAGATAAAGGAACTGAGGGTTAGAGAGGTCAAGTGACTTGCTCAAGTCATACAGCTAATAAAATATCTGAGGAAGCTAGTGCAATGGCTAGAGCACCAGACCTGGAATCAGGAAGACTCATCTTACTTCACATACTTAGTAGCTTTGTGACCCTGGGCAAGTCACCTAACCATGTTTGCCTCAGTTTCCTCATTTGTAAAAATGAGTTGGAGAAGGAAATGGCAAACCACTCTGGTAATTTTTACTAGGGAAATCCTAAATGGGATGAGGAAGATGCAGACACAACTGAAAAAAATGATTGTCTGAGGCAGTGTTCTAATTCTGGCCTTGCAGATTGCAGGTCTTGCACTCTAACCACTGTACCACCCAGTTGCCTATAGTAACCTACCTTTCAAACCTCATTTCATATTACTCCCCATTGCATATTCTACATTATACTGAAATCAAACTACTAGCTGTCTTCTCTAATCTAGTATTTCATCTTCCACCTTTGTATGGTCTTTCCCCTGTTCCTGAAATATACTCCTTCCTCCTCATGATTCTGGAATTAGAGCACCTAGGTTCAGATCCCACCTCTGACACTCACTACCTGTGTGTCCTTGGTCAAAGCCCCTTACATCCCTGGGCTTCACTTTCTTCCTTTGTAAAATGAGGGGATTGGAAAAACAGCCTTTGCAGCCCCTTGTACTGCTAGTTCAGACATCCTAAGGCTTTGCCCAAGTACCAGCTCCAGCCTAAGCAAAGCTTTCCTTCACTCTCCCCTTTGTTAGTAGAGTTCTTTCATTTTCCAAGTTATTTTGTATTTGTCTCTCTAGGTCTTGTCTCTCCCAATAGAATGTAAACTTCTTAGCATTTACTCTAAACTTTGTATGCTCCTAGCATCTAGCATAGTGTTCTGTGCACAGTAGGTGTTTAATAAAGTGTTTGTTTTTGCTGATGGAGATAGTTACTGTCAAAAGTCCTCAAAAGGTGAATCAGTATCATTGCTATTCTTGAGCAATGCTATTTTAAAAAGCTATTGTAACATCCCTATAGACTCCCACTAGACTTCCATCTGAAACTTAACAAGCTTCTGAATGACAGCTCAATGATTTCGTTTTTCCTAACTGCATGATTTAGTTCTTTGTTTAAAAAAGATAAACACATGAATGTTAGAAGAGAATGAGAATATACTTTCACTTAGCAGAGTATAGTGGAAAGAATATCACATTTTGATCTGGATTTGATTTCTAGCTCAGACACCCTGGGGCACAGGGAAAGTAAGCTCCTTGAAGACAGGATTGGATTGCACCTTGGGTTGAATAATCCTTGGTTGGCAGCATCAGTCAATCACTAACCATTTATTAAGCATTATGTGTCAGGCATAATGTTGGCAATGCAAGCATAAGATAGTCTTTGCTCACAAAAGGCTCATACTCTACTAGGGAAATACAAAATATAGAGGGACGGTGGCCATGGCAGTTTTGGTCTAGCAAGTCAGGGATTGTGAGTATACAACTATAGGACAGTATCATAGTAATACTGATTTTATCATGGTTCTATGAGAAAGAGGTGAAGTAGGTTTGTGCATGTGTGTGTGTGTGTGTGTGTGTGTATGTACATGTATGTGCACATACGTTGTAAGACATTGCAAGATATTGATGCCATTAGGCCTTGGAGACCTGATGGCTGACTGGATGGCCAAGGATTAAGAACTGTCTCATGATAGAGGATTGACTTGCCTTTAATTTCCAACAACTCTGCCCCAGGGTCAATCTCCAAATTAATTGGATCAGCAGGAGGGTACAGGAGTATGAAGGGCTAAGTCTTCTGAGGCCCCTCTTGGGGAGAAAGGGAGTAGAAAGCTCTTAATGAATTGAGATTGAATTAAATGGAATAGAAGTCAGTTTACCTCTCTGTTTACTCATTGGTAAAATGAGGGTGAGAAGCATCATGACAGCCTTGGAGTTAGGAAAATCAGAGTTCAAGTCCTGCTTCTGAAACATAGTGTATGACCATGGGCAAGTCAACCTAGAAGGTAGTATGATGTCATGGAATAAATGCTGAACCTAAAGTCAAAGGGTGAGTTCTCTTCTTGGCTCTGCTATTGATCATACCTTGGACAGTTACTAAAAGCATGTGACCCTGAGTTTCCTTCTGTGTAAAATGAAGGGATTAGACCAACTGAGTCCTGAGGTCCTTTTACAACTCCAAATCTATAATACTCTCAGTATGCCAGGCAATTTTGTAACATTGTAAATTCACTAACAAGTAACCAGTCTACATCAGTGAAGTGAATTCCTACCACAGGAGTTCTCCCCCACCCTTGATGAATTCATGGGTCTGGACCCCATAAACAAGGACGTTGGATTAGATGATCCCTGAGGACACTTGTAGCTCTAAACCTACGACCTGATGATTATGAGGCTTCTCACCAAAATGCGCATTTGTTTTATGGGAAAAAAAAATCCCTCCATTCATCCATCTATATTCTGTACAATCAATAGTCTCTCTGATTTTAAACACACAAAACGAATATTATGGTTGACTTTTCTTTGGGGGTTTTTCCGACATTGCCATGCTATTGGGTTCCTGTGTATGCTTTTCAGATTATGCACCAGGAAGCATGGAGGAGAACACACATGTCTCCTGACTCACTAGTGTTACAAATCTGGTCATTTTAGATGGGCCATCAGGCAGCAGTTTCTACTGTTAACTTGATTTTGCAAAAACAAACAGCATCTTTGGAGGTAAAACTCAAATAGAACAAATGTTCAAAATAATTATGCCTTGTTAACTGTGAAGAATACCAGTCTTTTCATTAGCTACAATCTGATAGGGCAATACAATATACCTCTCCAGATGTTTTATTTTTTGAAGGAATTGGCTTCTGAAGAAAATGCTTTAACTGGGAAATGCAAAGTAATGACACAGATATAGACATAAACAAGCAAATTCTTCTACAGAAACATTTTACAAACAAAAATGTTTTAAAAGGTTTTTACCTAAGGATACTTATTTTTGGTCATGCAACAGTGCATGAAGGTATCCTCAGTATAGCAGAAGATGAGTTTAGCTAAATTTAGGGGCTTCTCACCAGCTAGGCCACAGCAATGATTGTTGGACAGAGCAACTCTTGAAGACACGATCTACTTCTACTATAGTCATGGAGAAGTTCCACTTTAACGATCTTGTGTGATATTTATGCGGATTTTGGGTATCTCCTCAACTGGTGCCTATGACACCTATCTATGCTTTTTTCATTCTGTGTAATTCTTGCTAGCAATGCAATTCAGTTCACTAAGCATTTATTAAGTGAATGCTTATATTTGAGGCAAGGAGCTAGAAATAGTATGGTGCATTGGGAAGACCACTAGATTTGAAGTTTTTAGACCCTTGGTTCAAATCCTGGCTCCCCTGCCAACTAAATTTGTGTGACCTTGGCTATGACATGTACCTTGCCCTGGTCTCAGTGTTCTAATCTGTAACATGAGGGGATTGGAGTTAATGACTTCTGAACTATCTTCTAACTCTAAGTCTATGATCCCTAGTTCTGGGCATATAAAGACTTTGAAAAACAGCCCCTGGTCTCAAGGAACTTCCATTATCCTGGGTGATGCAACATGTAAATAGAGAAGAAAACTAACATCATTTATTGAACAAGAAAGCACCAACCATTGGGGTCAGGAAGGACCTTTCTTAGGAGTTGGCACTGGAGCTGAGCCTGAATGAATAAAAGGATTCTGAAAGGTGGAGGCAAGAGGAGAGACAATGCACTTGATTGGAAAAGGTGGAGCCTGGAGAAAAAGCACTCCAGATAGGAGGAATAACCTCCCTGAATGCCCAGAGGCAGGAGATGGTGTGCCAGGTTCAGGGAACTGCAAATTATGCTGTTTGGATGGGAGACAGAGCAAGTGAAGGAGAGTCATGTGAAATAAGTCTGGAAAGATTGGCTGGAGCTAGGCTGTTAAATGTCAAGCTGGAGCATTTATATATTTTTTTCTGGAGGCATTAGGGAGTCATTTGAATGACTCCAAGAATGAAAATTCTTGAGGAGGGAAGTGACATGGTCAGACCTGGGCTTTAGGAAGATTATTTTGGCAGCTCTTAATAGGATGAATCAAGGAGAGAGACAGAAAACCCTTTATAACCTGCTCCATTTCTACCTTTCCAGGCTTCTTATGCTTTATTCCCCTCTGTGTACTCTGTGATCCAGTGACACTGACCTACTTGTTTCTCACACACCATGCCGAACAATATTTTCACTATTTGTGCCCCATGCCTGGAATGCTCCTCCCCGCTCATCTCTACCTCTTGATTTCCTTCAATCTCAGCTAATGACCCACCTTCTGCAACAGCCTTTCCCAATCCTCCGTGCTTAATGTCTTCCATCTGAAACCACCTCAGTTTATCCTGTATATGTTCCTTTATACATGGTTATTTGCATTCTGTTGCCTAGAACAGGAGCTATTTTTTTTTCTTGCCTGTCTTTGTATCTCCAGTTCTTAGCACAGTCTGCCATAATAAATTCTAGCTGACTGACTGAGTGACTGGATTCTGTTGTCATTCTGTGGCTAACCCTGCAGCTCTTTAACCTTCCAATTTATAACCCTTCCTCTTGCTATGTGATTGGTCCATTTCATCTTCTAATCACATATTTCCTTGATGATACCTTCTGCATTACTTCTTACCCACAAGTCCTCATTGTTGGTATGCTGCAGCCTACTTATGCCCACTACATGTCTGCCCCATCCTCCTTTGGGTCATCTGCAATTTTGATTCTCTAGAAATTGTAGTGTCCCTGACTGGTAACTATAGAACTTCACTGGATATACCCTGGTGTTAAAAAGATGAGCTTTTGTGTCAGGGAATGGATTAATACCATTGAAAGCACTGTGTAATTTCCTAGAAACAATACAGCCTATTCTTGCCCTTTTCAATTCTGGGCCCAGATCATCATCCATCTGCACAGTCTAATATGTATATATCTATATATGCATTTATGTAAATGACACACAATGTATACATAATATATATGTATATAATATATGCATACACATATGGATGTATATGAACAAATATGGAAACTGAGGCCTAGAGAGGTTAAACATACACAGACATACACACATCTATCTATCTATCTATCTATCTATCTGTGTGTGTTTACTTGTTTGTATGTATAACATGCACAGTGAATAGAGAACTGGCCTTGGAGCCAGGAAGAGCTAAATCTAAGCCCTGCCTCCCCCATGTACCTGCTGTGTGACCCTGGACGAGTCACATCATCCCTGTGTCCCTGCCAACTGTCTAAGACTTGGAGTTTCATAAAGTGCTGATCTGTATTGAAAGAGAAAGTTCCTCACCATGATCTCCTTACATTAAAGAAATCCCAGGTCGGATCAAGTCTTTTTCCTCTTCTTTCCTACCCCCCATTCCCCTTGCCACACACATATGGACTAATTCAGTGACTTGGAATCTGAGGAATATGTATCCTTCACCCATTAGGTTTCTTGCAAAGCATAGATCAGGCCACCTGGAGACAGCCCAGGTACAGTGGGAAACCTTGGCCTTTTTAAGCTGAGGTGTTTCCCAGGTCTCAGTTTGTCTCAGGCAACACCCATTCAGGGATTAAAGGCTAGAAAAGAATTAAGGCAAAAGAAGACAGGAAAGGTAGGAAGGGGCCAGGTTATGAAGGATTTTAAAAACTGAACAGAGGATTTTTATATTTGATCCTGGAGGTAATAGGGAGCCTCTAGAGTTGATTGAATAGAGAAGGAAGGGTGATAGATGAACAGAAGGTGGGTTGGAGCAGCTGGGGCTACCAGGAAAGGTTTCATAAAGAAGGTGGTGCTTAAACTGAGTCTTGAATGAAACAGAGTATTCTAATAGGTCACATGCATAGTAAATGGTAGAGACCAGAATTTGAACCCATATCCTGTACCTTCAAAGTCAGTGCCCTTTCCATTGTACTATCAAGTTTTTTCTTTTAAGCGTTGCTTTTTTCCCTTTGGAATTTAGAATCAGAAAAGTCATTGGGATTATCTGATACAATTTCCTTATTTTACTGACGAAAAAACTGAGGCCCAGAGAGGGATATTGATTTACTCAAGTTCACATAAAAAAGGTAGTGGGGCTGGGAGTCTAGTCTTGTTCCTCTTATTGAAACAGCAATTTTGAAAAGTATGTCATAATTTCTCCTAACTATAGTAAAACTCTAGTTTTGGAGCTTTGTAACTTGATTATAAGAATGTCCACAGGAAAAAAAAAGATGAAATAAAATGGGTGAGGGAGGTATGATGCCTCCACAATGGAATGACAGTATGGTTTGAATAAGGTCTTTGGATTTGGGGTCCAAGAACTTGAGTTCAAATTCTGGTTTTACTACTTACTAGAAATGTAACCTTGAACACATCATTTCCCCTTTTTCATACTCAGTTTCCTTATTCCTTAAATTCTCCTTCAGCTCCAAAGCTCATGACCTATAAAGGATGCAAACCTCAATATAAAATGTAAAGGAATAAAGCATTGCTTTAGAATTTCCATAAATTTATCTGAATTCTTATTCAAAATAAAACTAGCTGGTACTTGAGGCAAAAATTCCAAATCTAATATATTCTAGAACGGAATATAGACAGAAGAGGAAACTAAATCAAATAAACCCTTTTAGGTTTTTACAGTTTTAACCTCACAGCTCTGTCAATCTGTATATAGGTAGAGAAGGATACAAGTATTGACCTTGAACCAAAAAAATTTTTTTTGAGGTATTATGGGCGTAGCCAAAACACACTAGACACAGAACCAGGAGATGTGAGTTCAAATCCTGGATCTACTCCCAGTGGCTGTGTGACTCAGAGTAAGGCCCATCATCCCTTTGATCTTTAGTTTCTCCTGCCAATCCATCTTCCTCCCTAATTTCCATGAAGTGCCCTTTCATTTCCCTCAGTTAAGCCCAGGTATGGCTATATCTGTGACTCAGCGATCACCCATCATTGTCTTTCTTTTGTGATCCAGAGCCCGAAAATTCCACTCTAACCCAACATTGTCCCCTTCCATCTCTCCTCTGCCTGAGCTTATTCACTGTGCTCCAGTGGTTCCATTCTGCCCTGTTTTCTGAGTGGCTCAGAAAATGGCCTTTCCTCCTTTTTCAGCCTTGATTGAGTAATTTATCAACTCAACTATATGTTATTTTCTACCTTTGTATCTTTTGCCTCCTTGTTCTATCATTGCTCTCACCTTGCCAAACCCCAAACCTAGGTTACCCACCTTCTCTATCTCCACCCATGTATCTGAACATCATTAGAAGAAAGCACACAAATGTGCCAACTACATCTGCCACAAAATTATGGATTCTAATCTCAGTTGGACACTCTCTACTGCTTTACAATTCTTTTATTTTTCCCTAGTTGGCTTTCTACTCAGTGTCTTTTCCAAATGTCTTTTTTTGAGAGGTTCATTTTCACCTTATCTTGACCAGAGACAGACCTCTGTGTCACTCGCCTACCATCTTCTCACCGTGGTGGTTACAAATTGGCCATCTTCCATGACTTGGACTCTGATTTTGGATTCCCCTGATTCTGATAGTGCAGCTTTCCACCACATCTTGCCAGAAAACAGGCTCCTATCCCATATCCCAGCCCTCTCTACACCATGCTATTGGCCCATTTACCACTACCCTCTTTCCAATCTCCCTTTATATAGCCCCTCATTAGATTATAAGCTCCTTGAGGAGAGGGTCTGTCTTGCTTATATGTTCATTGCATAGCACAGTAACTAGCACTTAGTTAAGAAAACGTGCTTGCTTAATCTCTCTTTCTGTCTCTCTCAACTATGTTTCTCTGGATCTTTTTGTCTTTATCCCTGTCTTTCTCTCTTTTTTTTGTCTGTCTGCTTCCCTCCTCAACCTTTCCCCTTTCTTTCAAGTAAAGTAACTTGCTTTTACTTTAGAAAAATAGTCATTTTTTGTTTTCCCTTTTCTCCCCATTTTGTTCCTCAAACCCCCCTCAGAACTTCCTCCCCCTCTTTTTTCCTCTTCTGCTTCTATCTCTGATAAAGAAGGGTGCTTTTTTTCAAAGCCAACTTTTCTTCCTGTGCCCTTTAATCCATCCTCTCCAACAGTTTTCCCTCTCAACAATTCCACTTCTCTCTTACCTTCAGTCTCTCCTTATCTATTGACTCTTTCTGTGCTGCTTAAAAACAGGACCAAGCTCTTCCTATGTTTAAAATCCTTTGCTTGACTCTTATATCTTCTCAAGAGGTTGTCCTGGTTCTCTTCTTTTCACAAAGTCTAAGAAAAAGTAGTCTGTATAGATGGCATACCACCTACTGCTTCACTGTATTTGCATACACTATCTATCCCTCATGCCTGGTTTGCTCTCTCTCTTCATCTCTGCCTCCTAGAATCTCTAGCTTCTTTAAAGGTAACTCAAGGGTCACCCTTCATCTGAGGCTTGCCTTTCCCAATGCTTCTGTACCCACTGAAATGACTTTGTATTTCTTTTATATATTTTATATTTGCTTATCAGTGTGCATACTACATTTCCTCAGTAACGTTTAACAGGACAAGGGACAGTTATGTGGTGTGGTGAATAGAGCACCAACCCTGGAGTTAGGAGGACTTGAGTTCAAATACAACCTCAGACACTTGACACACTTACTAGCTATGTGACCTTGGGCAAGTCATTTAACCCCTAGTGCCTTGCCTTCCCCCCTCCACAAAAAAAAAGTATAACAGGACAGACTATTAAATTTTTGTCTCTATTTCCACCCTAGCACTTAATAGAGGCTCAATAAATGCTATTTGATGTGAATTCAGTGGGAAAAGTTGCCTCACTTTCCACTTAACTTCTTTTTTTTTTTGCTTTTGTTTTGGAGGGGGAAAGGCAGGGCAATTGGGGGTTAAGTGACTTGCCCAAGGTCACACAGCTAGTAAGTGTTATATATCTGAGGCCACATTTGAACTCAGGTCCTCCTGACTCCAGGGCTGGTGCTCTATTCATTGTGTCACCTAGCCACCTAGCCATCCCTACTTTTTTTTCCCCTTTTGGAGGGCAGTTACTTGCCCAAGGTTACACAGCTAGTGCGTGTGTGTTTGTGTGTGTGTGTGTGTGTGTGTGTGTGTTAAATGGTCGGATCCAAACTCAGGTCCTCCTGACTCCAGGGCTAGTGCTTTACTCACTGTAACACCTAGCTGCCCCCCTACTTAACTTCTTAACCTCTGGTAAACTGACTTCTGACTACACTGAAGACTGAAAGTTCCCCTTCAAGGTTTCTTCAGTCATTAAGGATTGAGTTCTCTGCAGGTTTTGACAGTGTTGATCATCCCACCTTCATCTCACTCTTCCTTCCTGGATCTTCTCTCTTTTCTTGTCTTCTGTGATTTTGTTCTTTCTTATTTCTCCCCCCACCAGCTTGATTCTTCTTTCTCAGTCTCTTTGCTGGATTCATGTCCTCTCCTCTAATCTTTGGTGTTTCCTAAGGCATTTGGGGGCTCTCTTCCTTTTTCTCACTCTAAACTCTCTCTTAGTGAACTCATGAGCACCTCCGGGTACAATTTTTGTTTCTAGGTAGTTGATTCCTAAATCTATATACCCAGTCTCTTTTCTGAATTCTAGTTCCATGTTGCCAGCTTGGGAGTCATCCTCAACTCTACCTCCTCCTTTGTGCTCAATATTTCATCAGTTACCTAGTCTCATCAGTTGTGTCTTCACAACCATTTCCCCTATTTGTCCTTTTCTCTCCACTCCTCTAGTTAAGACCCTCATAATCTCTTGAATGGATAATTGCAGCAGCCTACTCATTGAAAACACTGTTTTCAGACCCTTCCACTTTCAATATGTCTCCCATATGAGGCGTCATAGTTTTCTTAAAGAACAGATTAAGTCACCTTCCCACTTCAAGAATTATCAGTGACTTCCTATTGCCTTCAGGACAAAATGCAAACTCCTCTTGGCATTTAAAGCTCATATATAATCTGACTCCAGTTTACTTTTCCACTCTTATTTCACATTACCCTCCAGACATACTGAGACCTTGGAAAGACCTTAGCTTAAAAAGACCAAAATCTCCCACTGCATCTGGGATCATGTCCAGTCATTCTGACCTATGTCTTGTCCCTGGATCCAGATGACTCCGGAGGAGAGAGTAAGACTGAAGTCTTTGGACAGCTCTGCCTCACTTTAATTCAATTCTCTTGCAAGTCAAGAGTCACCTTCCTGATGTCTTTTGAGAATGAAGGACAAACAACAACAATAACAACAATCTCATACACTCTGTATTCTTTATAGACTGGCCTATTTGCTGTTTCTCAAACTCATCTCTTGTTTCTGTG
Organism: Gymnobelideus leadbeateri; assembly: GCA_011680675.1. Taxonomy (NCBI): domain Eukaryota; kingdom Metazoa; phylum Chordata; class Mammalia; order Diprotodontia; family Petauridae; genus Gymnobelideus; species Gymnobelideus leadbeateri. Next base: position 71,722 of record WOXC01008066.1, on the reverse strand, counting down.
CCTTTGCCTAGCCTTTCTGTTTCCATGGCCTGGAATGCTCTCTCTCCTTGCACCCCTTAGAATCTCCAGCTGCTTTTGAGGCTTAGCTCAGGTGCCACCTTCTAAGAGAATACTTTTCTGATTCCCTCTAGTAGAGGGGAAAGGCATAAGCATTTGTTAAGCATCTTCTGTGTGCTAAGTGCTATATAAATATTATCTCATTTGATCCTCAGTTAATTTTCTATCACTACTCAAATTATCCTATATTGATGTTTCTATTTATAAGTTTCATCCCTCAGTGCAATGGAAGTTCCTTGAGGGCAGAAACTGTTTTGTTTTGTCTATGTATCCCCAGTTTTTTGGATTAAATTGTTTGGGGTTTTTTTTGGAGGGGGGAAGACAGGGCAATTGGGCTTAAATGACTTGGCCAAGGTCACACAGCTAGTAAGTGTTAAGTGTCTGAAGCCTAATTTAAACTCAGGTCCTCCTGACTCCAAGGGATGGCGCTCTATTCACTGTGCCACCTAGTCACCCTTATTGAATTAAACTGAATGAAAACCATTAGTATTTGAAGAGAGTAACAACAAACAGGGACAGTCTTTTTTTCTGTCTTCCATCTTTCCATACCCTCTTCCAGTATTTTAACTTTTTTTTAGAGGAGAAAAATAACTGCCTAAACTTCCCCTATGAAATTTTCTGACCTATTACACAACCAGTCATTTTTGGTCCCCACTTTTCTTTGAACTTCTTGTGAAACCTGTTTTGTTTCAGGGGGTTCGTGCATCAGTGGTGCTATCTGAATAGCTTGTTTTCTGAGAAACATGTTTGGAAGTACCTTCAAATTCTGTGCTTTCTTTGTGTCCTTTGGATCTATTCATTATCCTGGACTTAGCCAGGTGAGGAAGCTTTTGCAGTACACATTTCTACTCAACTTGGTGCCTCTGATTATCAGCCCTAGGTTCTCTCATCTCCATCAGAAACTGATATCATTTTATCAGTGGAAATGACACTCAGGAAGAGGCATTAACATCTGCTTTACCGCTTTGCACCATGGAACTTTTCCATTGGACTTGTAGCTGAAATCTTCCAAATGTATTGTGTCTCCTCAGTAGAATGTGAACTTCTTAAGAGCAGGAATTGTCTTACTCTTCTGCTTGAATCTCTAGCATTTAAAACAGTGCTTTGCACATAGTAGGGTAGCTAGATGGTGCAGTGGATAGAGTACTGGGTTTGGACTTAGGAAGGCTCATCTTTGTGAGTTCAAATTTGACTTCAGACATTTACTAGCTATGTGACTCTGGGCAAGTCACTTAATCTTTCTTTACTTAGTTTCCTCATCTGTAAAATGAGCTGGAAAAGAAAATGGCAAACCACTTAGTGTGTTTGTCAAGAAAACCCCAAATGGGGTCATGAAGAGTCTACCACTACTGAAACAACTGAACAACAATAAAACATTTGCACATAGTAAATATTTCATAAATCCTCCATTCGCTTATTCGTATTCCCAAAGCACTTGCTTGAATATGTCATTCCCCTACTTGAAAAAAATCTTTGGTTGTTCCCTCTTTTCTTAAAGATAAGACATAAACTCTTCAGACAGATGTTTAAGACTGCCTATTATCTGGCTCAAACCTACTTTTCTATCCTTTTCCCCTTTTCTTGCTTTCAAATATTTTCTCTAGTAGTAGTGCAGCACTGGTGATTGCTGAAACTCAACATGCCATCTCTCACCTTACAATCTGACCTTAACCCTCCTTATCTCACCTTCCAGAATCCTTTACTTTCAAGGCTTAGATTAGGTGTGAAGCCTTCCCTGATCCCCTCAATTGAAAGTTTTTCTCCCTCCTCAAATATTCCTAGAACACATCTTCTGGGGCTTTCATCCCTTCTCTGTCACTCCTCTGCCCCCATTACACCTTACCTTGTATGTGTACATGTTACATCCTATCCAGCCCCCAGAAAAATATAAGCTCCTCAAATGTAAGTGCCTTCAGGGCAGGGACTGTTTCCATTTTGTCTTTGTATTCCCAGAACCTGATACGGTAGCCTGGTACTTAATAGGTGCTAAATAAATGCTTGTTGAATGGAATTGCCTCTTCGTTGGCTTAAAAAACAAACAAAAAACAAACCAGCAACTCACGAAATTATTCTATGAATGATCCTTGTATTCCAATTGATGGTATATCCTGGTTCAACCTTGCAATTGTAACAGACATTTGTTCTAATGAGAATCATTATGATAAACACTGAGATAAGGACCACCCCAGTGCAGAAATACTTCCTCTGTCTCTGCGAACTCCCATTGAGCTCCTGGGTACTTAGAAAATGTGCCCTGCATTTGGTCATTAATCATGCTGTCGACTTTGTGACGGCTATCTGCTATGATTGTCTTGAATAGCTATTGAAATCCATTCTCTTTACTTACCTTTTTACAAAGGTTTATGTTTTTTGTTCCCTACTAGGTTTTAATATCTGCTACAGGGAAGAGGGCAGGAATCTGCTTTAATTTACCGGCCGTTATCATGTGGAGCTATAAGGGAGCTTAAGGCTTACCTACTCTAACTTTATAAATGAGGAAGCTGGGGCCCAGGAAGGGAAATGATTTGCTCAGGGTCAGGCAGATTGTAAGTGACAGAACCAGGATTTAAACCCAGGTTTCTTTGACACCAAATCCATTCATTCATTTAGCAAACATTTTACTTTTGCAAAACAATGTGCTACAAGGTGCAGATACAAAAATCATAGCTATGGAGCTGCAGGTACCTTAGATCAACTTATTAGTCAGTCAGCAAGAATTTATTAAGCACTTACTATGTGCGAAGAACTGGGGATACAAAAAAAAAAAGCTCTACCCTCCAGCAGTGGGAGGGAGGGGAGGTAATATAGACATAAATAGGTATATATAGAGTAGATCAATTGATTAGTCAATCACCATGCTGTTATTAAGCACCTGCTGTGTACCAGGCCATGTGCTAAGCGTGGGGATAGGAAGAGAGATGCTAATAGAAGCAGCAGTGGATTCTGCAACAGAAGCTATTACCTGGCACTCAGGAATAGTTCCAAGCTACTTTTCACTTCCTTGTTGTCATTTGTTAATTTGTTTTCCTTCCTCCCACGTTCACTTGGCTCTTTCCATAGGATGTTTTCTCTACCTTTCAGATAGTCTGGGTATTCTGTTTACTGATGTGCCTCGTAGCAGTGATGATAGATTATACCATGAGCAGCTTATAGAAGTTAGTACAATGGTGTAAAATCATTGGGTCATAGAATCTAGAGATGGAAGAGAACCTAATGAATCATCTAGTTTGACCCTTTAATTTAACAGATGGGGGAACTGAGGACAAGAGAGGAAAAGTGATTTGTCCAAGGCAGCACTGCTAATGGTAGCAGAGCTAGGAAGAAACCAGTGAGCATTTATTAAGCCCTACTGTGTGCTGGGCCCTGTGCGAAACTCTAGGGATATAAAACAAGGACAAAAATGGCACCTGCCCTCAAGGGGCTTACATTCTAATGGGGGAGACAATATGTAAATATATAGGTACAGCCAAGATACATGCAGAGAAGATGAAGATAACTTTAGAGGAAGAATCTAGCAGCTGGGGCTGGGAGAGCAGAAAAAGGGAAACAGATCAGAGGATCAGAGGATCTTAGATCTGGAGCTGGAGGAAGCCATATAGTCCAATTAATTTTATGGATGGGGAAAATAAGACTCAGAGAGGTAAAGTAACACATCCAAGGTTATCCAGGTAGTAAGTAGCAGAGCAGATCAAATCCAAATCCAGTGCTCTTTCTACTATCCCCTATGATTAATTTTCCAACCACCAGGGTTTTGTATTTTTGATCAGTTTGCAGTTGAATCCATCTTATGCCACAGATTGCTTATGCTTCTCTCAACCCCCAAATTATTGCCTTTTGACATCTTTCAAAGTATTTCTTAGGTTCTCTTCTCACACTCTAATGCTTTCTTTGTGAAATTTAGTAGTAGCTGAAGATGTAGAAAGAATCACTGATTCTTAGACCTGGAAGGGACTTCAGAAGTTGCTTAGACCACCTACACCTGAATGGGAATGCCTCTTTACCATGTTTGACAAGCAATCATCTGGCTTTTGCCTAAAGACGTCGTGACGGGGAAGCCACCACTTTCTGAGATAGCCCTTGCACTGTGGGATAATTCTGATCATTAGGACATTTTCACTGACATTAAACTTACATTTGCCTTGTTGCAACTCCATTCATTGTTCCTGGTTTGGCCCTTTGAGGCCACAAAGAGCAAGGCGAATCACAAAGATGAATCTTTCAGAGTCCAGGCCCAACACTATCCACTGCACCACCTAGATACCCAGAAAAAGATTTGGGGGCTTTAATACACTACAAGCTCACTGAGTCAACAGCATGATATGTCAGCCAAGAAACCAAAGTAATCTTAGGCAGAGCTTCCAGGAAGAAAGCAGAGATAATACCACTACACTTGGCCTTGTTCAGACTATACCCTGAATAATGGGTTCAACTCTGGGTGACACATTTTAAGAAAGACATTAAAAAACTGAAGTATCCCAAGGAGGGTAACCAGGATGGTTAAGGGCCATCTTTTATGTGAGCTCATACCATATGAAATTAGTTAAAGGAATTGGGAATAGGCAGCCTATTAAAGAGACCAGTTGGTGAACATATAACTATCTTCAAAAATTTGAAAGACTGGTCTGTGAAAGTGAGGTCCTACTAGCTGTGTGACCCTGGGTAAGTCACTTAATACTCTTTGCCTCAGTTTCCTCATCTGTAAAATGAGCTATAGAAGGAAATGGCAAGAAAGCCTTAAATGGTGTCACAAAGAGTCAGACACAACTGAAAAAATGACTGAACAACATCTTTTTTCAGATGAATTACTGATCAGCCATGTCTTCTTCTACTTGATTACAATCATAACTGAAGTCTGACAGAGATGAATTGAAAGCTGGAAGCTACATGGTAGAGTGGTGAGGTGCTGGGTTTGGTGTCAATGGACCTGGGTTCAAGTCCTGTTTTTGCTACTTGTAAAAGAATGGGTTGCCTTGGGATATAGTGAAGTCATAATATTTAAAGGTGGAAAGAGGCCTTAGAGATAGTCTATTCCAATTTACCTCTTACAGATGAGAAAACTGATGCCTAAGGGATGACTGGGTAGCATAGTAGATAGAGCACTGGACCAGGAGTCAGGAAGATCTGAGTTTGAATGTGACCTCAGCTATTTACTAGCTGTGTGATGTTGGGTAAATTACTTAGCCTCTATTTGCCTCAGCTTCCTCATCTATAAAAAGGGGGGAAATAATAGGATCTATCTCCTTGAGTTATTGTGAAGATAAAATGAAATAATATTTGTAAATCACTTAACACAGGACCTGGCACATAGTGGGCACTTAATGAATACTAGCTATTATTATTGTTATAAAATGACTTTCCCAAAGACACACAAATGCTAAGTAACAACAGCTGGATTTGAACTCAGGTCCTCTGAGCCCATGTCCACCCCTCTTTCCATTGTGTCATTCTCTCCTCCTGGGAGATTTTACATGGAGACTGTATAACTTATTAGAGTTATTGCAAAAGTTATTGGGGGTAAGGAATGTATTACATGGCCTCTGAGGTCTGAGAGTGAGAATCTGTGATTCTACCTTTATGACCCTGGAGGAGTCACATCTCTGCTCCTCTATTACTTCATTTGCAAAATGATGAATGATATTATCCTCTAAGACTTATAATTAAGAGAATTGAAGTTTCTGTTTTCCGTGGTTTCCTGAATTCATGCTTGAGAAGGGTGAGTCCCAATTAGAAATGCCCCTGGGATGCTGCATTTGTATTTGCCCTTCAACTGCTTATGATATTGATTTTCCTTTTTCTTGTTTTTTCCCCTCTTTACAACAAACTAGTCCACTGGACAAACCAATTAAGAAGAAAAACAGATTAGAAGAATTTGCTGGTATCATGTGAATGTTTCCAGAAGTATAGGGAATAAACAGTTTAAAATGTGCTCACTTTAAAATTAAACAAATACTTTATATTCAACATTCATCTCCTAGGTCTGATTTTTGTGTTGTTTCTATGGAAACGACTGGAACTCAAGCTGAAATGCAAATACCACACACACTATGGTTTTCTTCTTATTTTTTTGAAAGTACTGCATTGGATATTTCCTGTCTGTCCCCATACGTCTTAAATAATATTTTGTCTTTTAGATACAGGAAAATTAACTACCATTTGTTAGCTGATGTAGGATAATTCTCAAAGGTGATAACCCAGCTGTTTTGCCTGAAGGAAATTCTGCATTAAAATTCTTTTTATAAGGGGAGAACTGAGCATCCCAGCCCCACTTCCAATCTGGTTAATGGACTTTGTATTTTTGCAAAGATTAGGACAATTAACACAGTGCGATGGTGAGGCTTCAAAAAGGGAAGGCTTTGTTGGACCCCACTCCTTACTCTGCCAGCCAAAAAAAAATATCCATCTTCTAAGCCTATATTTAAAAAGAGAGAGAGAGATCTCAGATCTGAGAAGAAATCCATCTGTGAGCTCCTACCCCTTGCAGCAGAGAAAGAAAAATATATCCCACCTCTGTTTGACTATAAATTATATACTAAGAAAATTCACTCATTACTCTTGGTCAAGTCTTCATTTATAGATAATTAATTTTTAGTTGTCAGGATTCAGCCAACTGGTCTTTACAAACAAAGCAGTCTGAGGGAACTAAGGAAGAGATGTGTTTTGACTAAGATTTCTTTTAGCCCTGTTCTTCTAAAGTATTTCTCTACCAGCTCCTGAGAATGTCCAGAGTAGAACACAGAGTGGAGAATCCACACAAGTTAAAACTAGGATGTTGGTACTTAGGCAGATCAAGTCCCAAGGAAGCTGAGAGAAAGGACCAGCAGAAGGGCAATCCTTTTGATGAGAGAAGGGTAATAGGTTCTACCAGGGACCCTGATCACTATCAGTGACCAGATATCCTGCAGTTCAGTCTGGGAAGAATTCACCAGGCTCAAGCAAACTTGGAAGCTGAGATTGTAAAGTTTATTGTTACGCTGTACTGCACAGCGGGCAAGGATTCTTAGGGGACCTGCAACCTTACAGAAATCACAGGTATAGTTTTAAGGAGTCAAGACAGTAAATCAGGTGCAATTATGCTAACTAGATGAGTAAGGGTAGGATTAGGGAGGAGTTAAGGAGTGGTCAGTGCTTAAAGGAACATGCACTTTTAATATCAACTGCACATGCGCATTGCCCATAATTCACTGGGAAATAGCCCAAGGGGGGGCTACCTGGAGGTGTGGTTTTAGGCCTGACATGTCACTAAAGTCAACCCTCGGTCACGGCCACTGAGGAGTGCCCACTCTGCCATCCATCAATGTCATGTTTGACAAGATTGGATGTTGGGAACCAAGGCTAACTGAGACTCAGTATGGGTATAATTGGCTAAGGAGTTAACCTGTAGATAGGGTATTGAAGGATTCATGGTGCAGCTGGCCACTCTACTAAGGGAGATAACATTTGCCTAAGCTAAAATGTTTATAGATTAGTGAGCTAAGACTTTTGTAATACCTTGAATATAGTCTGCATATATTTACGTGTTGCATGTGTTGTCTTCTCTATTTGATTATAAGTTCCTTGAGGGGAGGTATTGTTTATGTGTGTGTGTGTGTGTGTGTGTGTGTTTGTAACACACATAATAGGCACTTAATAAATGATTGTTGTTTGATTAATTGGTCATTTACCATACTCTTGGACTTGGCCAATGTGTTAGTTTTGTTGAGTTCCTTTTTTTCTTTTTTCTTTTGCTATAAAAGATGTTTCTCTGGGTTGATGAGGGGAAAAGGGGGGTTTGGTTTCAGATCTCTGCAATAAAGCAAATATCTCAATAAAGTGAGTTACATGAATTTTTTTGTTTCCCAATGCATATAAAATTTGTGTTTACACTATGCCATAGTCTACTAACTATGCAATAATCTTAAGTCTAAAAAACAATATACATAGTTTAATTTAAAAAATACTTTATTGCTAAAAATGCCAATCATCATATGTGAATTGTAATCTTTTTGCTGGTGGAGAGTCTTGCCTCAATGTTGATGGCTGCTGATTCATCAGAGTGGTGGTTGCTGAAGTGGTGAAGCTGGTTGGGGTGGCTGTAGCAATTTCCTTTTTTTTTTTTTTTTTTAAGCAATTGGGGTTAAGTAACTTGCCCAAGGTTACACGGCTAGTCATTATTTGTGTGTGGGTGCTCATTTTCTTTGTCCAGATTCGATCTCGGGTCATCCCAACTCCGAGGCCGGCGCTCTTACTCACTATGCCACCTAGCTGCCCTGGCTGTAGCAATTTCTTTTTTTTTTTTTTTTTTGCCTTTTTGGAGGGCAATTGGGGTTAAGTAACTTGCCCAAGGTCACACGGCTAGGTTTTTGTTTGTGTGTGCGTTAAGTGTCCTTCTGACTCCAGGGCCGATGCTCTACTCACTGCGCCACCTAGCCGCCCAAAAGACATTTTTTTTTTTAATAGCAGAAAGAATGCTGGTTTTGGAATCAGAAATTGTGAGTTCATTTGGACCCATCCATGACATTTCATCTCTGTCCTCCATGCCTTTGCACATGTGGTGCCCCATGCCTGGAATGTCCTCCTTCTTCATCTCCATCTCTTAGAATCACCAGCTTCCTTCAAAGCATAGCTCACATACTGCCTGCTATATAAATCCTTTCTTGAGTCCAACTCTTTTCAGTTATTATAACTCTCCCTCTTGAAATTAATTTGCACTTACTTGTGCATATACTATGTAACCTAGTAGAATATAGTCTCCTTGAGGCCAGGGACTTCTTGTCTTTGAATCTCCACCACTTAGCACAGCATCTGGCACATGGTAGGTGCTAAATAGATACTTGTTGGTCAATTTCTTAGTTGCTTAATTGGTTCTTATTGAATTGAATTAAAATCTGGCTTCTACGCTCACTCTCTGTTTGACTTTGGGTGTTACTTAATTTCTCTGGGTCTTGCTTGCATTATGGATTGGACTAGATGAACCTGTAACTGTCAAATACCTCTTATATATACTTGTATACTGTCATAGAGTAATAGATATAAATCTAGAAAGAACTTTTTTCTTTAGGTCAGGGAGAAAGGTGGGGAATGGAGTTAGCTATAAGTAAAAAATATTGTTCCCGCCTATAAAGTATCTTTTCTAGAGGAACTGTGTAGTCATAGGCCATAGGTTGGGATTGCCAGATGAAAGTTAGATGGGATATGAAGAAGAATTCCCAGGTAGAAACAGATGGTTTTTAAAGATTCATAGATTTCTAGATTATATCCTTCTAGCTCTAAATCCCATGACTCTCTCTGCTGAATATGGAGTAGGACACTTGAACGGGCAGGCAGAGTCTGCTTACAGGACTAATCCTTCCACACAGACATCAGCAGTGTTTCCCTATATACAAAATAATATTTCAGAGACACACTAGATCAGAAGACTTTGGTTATGGACTTAGAGTCCAAGGATGAAAAGGTTAGAAACCCCTTATTACATTTTACAGATGAGGAAATTGATGCCTAAGGGATTACTAGGTGGTATAGTAGATAAAGCCCTGGATCTGGAGTCAGGAAGATCTGAGTTTGAATGTGATTTCAGTCACTTGCTAGCTGATGTACGTAGTGTTGATGCTAAAGAGGGAAAAAATGTGGGAGCACATTTACTCACAAATTTCCTATTTAACTCATCAGACTAGGACCTTGGACGGCATTTTGGATAGATGATTTGTCATTTGGGTTTAGGGGACAGTAGCCTCACATCAATTTACATTATAGATATAGGATGGAACAGACATAGACAGAAATTCATGGGGGAAAAAAGAGAAATTTGGGCAGTATAATGGGATGTAAGCTCAAGTTCTTTTTTTTAATTTTTCTTTTTTTATTATTAAAGGATTGTAACCTCAATTTTTTTTACAACAGTGACTTGGAAGCCAAAAAACTAATAGGAGCTTAGACTGCATGAAGATAGGCCAAATTGAAGAAGGTAATATTCTTCCCTGGTGAGATACATCTGTAGTATTGTATTTGGCTTTGGGAATCATAATTTAGAATGCACACTGATAAACTGGAGAGGGTACAAAGGAGGATGACCAGGATGATCAAGGGACTAGAGACCACACTATAGCGGGGAGATAGGATGTTTATCCTAGAGAAAATGACACTTACTGGTGACATGATCAATGTCTTTGAATCCTGGAGGGATTAGATTGATTTTCTGTTGCTGCAGATGGTAACAGCTGAAAGTTACAAGAAGACAGACTTTTCCAACACAAGAGATAATTTTTCTATTAGAGCCATCTCAAAATGGAGCATGATGTTCACAAAGTAGTGAATTCCCCGTTACTGAAAAGAGCCAAACAGGCCAAGTAACTATATGTCAATGGTACTCCTTCTTCTGTATTCTCAGATTTACATGTCTCTTATTGTGCTATTACATTTTACATATTATCATAGTTATTTTGTGACTGGGTCTTAACTCCTCTAGCTGACTTTGAGCATCCTAAGGGCAGGGCCTATGTCTAATTCATCCTTGTGTCCTCTAGCACATAGAGTCAAGTCTGCACATAGAAGGTGGCTAAGTAGGTGTTTTTGTGATTGTTATTGTGTAGGAGGGTGGATTCTATGGTCCCTTCACCTCAGTGATTCCTTGACTACATGATAAAACACCATAACTCCATTATGGTCTCTTTCCTAAAATTTGTACAGAAATTCTGACAGATTTTAGGGTTCAGTTCAAAATCATGACTTTGTAGCTGACCATCGATTGAGGAATGGCTTAAAAAATTGTGGTAAAATTGAAGGATCTGTTAATTATAATGACTGAGCTTGTCCATCAATAAGAGATAAAAATGTATCTATGTCAGTTAGGGGCAGCAAGGAGGTATGATATATGGAGCTCTGGGCCTAGAATCAGGAAGACCCGAGTTCAAATTTGACCTCAGATATTTACTAACTCTGTGACCCTGGACAAGTAACTTAACTTCTGTTTGTAGATTGCCTCAACTGGAAAATGGTGATAATAATGCTTCTCAGGACAGTTGTAAGGATCAAATGAGATAATAATTATAAAGCATTTAGCTTGGTACCTACATATAGTAAGTACTATATAAGTGTTAGCTATTCTTGTTATGGGGCAGCAAGGTGGCACAGTGCTGGGCTTGGATCAGGAAGACTTATCATCATGAGCTCAAATCCAGCTTCAGACACTTCCTAGCTGTGTGACCCTGGGCATAGGATCTTGTTTGCCAGAAGGAAATGTCAAACCACTCCAGTATCTCTGCCAAGAAAACATAAGATGGGGTCATGAAGAGTCAGACATGACCGAAACAACTGAAGAACAACAAATTATTATTGTTACTATTATCATAGTTAAAGGAATTAATGTTCTTAAAGTGCCTGGCACTTAGAAAGTGCTATATATACTAGCTATTATTATTATTATTAATTAATCATTAAGCATTTATTAAGCTCCTGCTATATGCCCAGAATTATCCTCGATGCTGGGAATACAAAGACAGAACTGAAAACCAGCTCTGTCCTCAGAGTTTCTAGTCTAGAGGAGAAAACATGGAAATATAACAGTGTATACAAGATATATACAAATTAGATACAAGGTGATTGGGGGCAAGGAATGGCTGAGGGATTGGGAAAGTCCTCTTGTAAAAGGTGGTCCTTGAGCTGAAACTAGAAGGAAACTTAAGATTCTGGGAGATGGAAGTGAGGAGGGGGTGTATAGTAGGCATGGGGGACAGCAGGAGTTGGAGTGGAGTATATGAGGAACAGCCAGAAGATGAGTTTGACTGGAGTACAGTGGGAATGAAAGGAAATAATGTGTGAAAAAAGTTGGAAAGGTAGATTTGGGCCAGGTTGTGAAGGGCTTTAAATGCCAAACAGCAGTTTATATTTGATCCTGGAGGTAATAGGGAACCACTGGAGTTTGCTAAAGAGGGGAGAGATGAGGTCAATTTTGAGCCTTAGGTAAATTAGGTTGGCAGTGGTGTCAAGGATGAATTAGAGTGGGGCGAGACTTTGAGACAGGGAGCCCAATTATAGACTAATCATTGCAGAGCTGGGCTTAGAACATCACGCAGACAACCAGACTTGGGCAACGTGCTGGTTAGTTTTTCTGAACTCCTTTTTCTCCCTCTTCCTTTTAAATTCTATGTTACAAAGGATGGCTTGATAAGGTAAGAGGTTGGGGGAGGAATCTGTTTGGAAATGCAGATGATGTAAAAAGCAAAAGATATCAATAAAATATTTTGAAGCTGACTTTACTTAACATTATATTTTCCTGTGACTGAAAAAAGGAAATTCAGGCAGAGAAGGGTAGTCAGAAGGCCTTCTTGTGGTCAAAGCTCATGCCCTCATTATATCACCAAAAAGCAGACAGATACCTACCTCAATAACTCAAGGTGATTGGATCCTAGGAGATGAAAGGGCCCTTAGGAACCCTCAAATACAAACCCCTTGTTTTTACAGATTAAGAAACTGCAGTCTAGGGAGGTAAATGCTTCCAACTTAGTTTGTACCAGGGGATTTAGATGACTGTTAATCTCTTCATGGATGAAGATCATAGAAGTTCCATCCAGTTAATGACTCACTGATTTCATTAGTGTGGACCTCATCTCCAAGGATGTAGATTCTAACTCATCCATACCTACCCAACTTGTGGGACTCTCATTAACGTCTTTCCATAAGTTTACCTAGGACCATCCACCTAAGACTCTACATGTGCCTGTGTATTAGCTGTCCCTTGTGACTGGAACTTACTCCTTTCTCACTTAGGACCATGTACGATTATAGATTTAGAGCTAGAAGGAAGCCTAGAGGTTTTTCAATCTAGTTCTCTCAGTTTATATGAGACACCTCATGCACAGAAAAATGACAAGGTCTCACAGTTACTGAGTGGCAGTCAGGATCTGAAGCCAGCCCCTCTCCAAATTCAGTGTTCCTATATTCTAGACCAGGGGTGGGGAACCTGGGCCTTCAGGCTATGTGTGGCCTCTAGGTCCTCAAGCGTGGCCCTTTGAGTCCAAACTTCACCGACCAAATCCCCTTAATAAAAGGATCTGTTCTGTAAAACTTGGATTCAGTCAAAAGTCTGCACCCAAGGAAGGCCATATACGGCCTTGAAGCTGCCCTAGACCCAGGCTACAGATTCAGTTCAATTCAACAAGCATTTATCCTCTAATGCATGCAAGGCTCTGGGTTAGATCCTAGGTTATATAAAGATGCAAATGAAAAGCACTCCTCACTCTCAAAGTACAATCTAGTAAGAGACAATGAAATATGTATAGCAGAAAGACCACAGAACTGGAAGTCAAGGAAGGTCTGTGGTTAAAATCCTGACTGTCACTTACTAACTCTCTTACAAGTCATTTAATCTGTATGGGACTCAGTTGTCTTCTCTAAATTGAGGGTGTGGTATTGCATAAGCTGTGACATCCCTTTTAGGTAAACCTGTTTTGTCTCTGTATTTGTTACAAAAGGTTTATTTTTCTTCAGAGTGGTGGGGGGAGTAGGAGAGAAAATAAATGCTTATTATTTGTATTTTAATGTTTTGAATTTATTGTTTCTTTTTCTTCAACATTTTTTACTTTAAAAATTTTGAGTTCCAGATTCTCTCCACCATCCCACCCTTCCCCCATCCATGGAGAAGGCAAATAATATGATATCCATTATTCATGTGAAATCATGCAAAACATATTTCCATATTAGTTGGATTTTTAAAAAAAATAAGGAAAGTGTGAAAATTATACTTCAATTTCCACTCAGAGTTCATCAATTCTCTTACCGCAGGTGGATAGCATTTTTTTCAGCATGAGTCCTTTGGAATTGTCTTGGATCATTGTATTGATTGAGCTAGGTAGTGCAGTGGATAGAATTCCTGGCCTAGAGTAAAAAAGGTTCATCTTCCTGAGTTCAAATGTGGTCTCAGACACTTAGTAGCTGTGTGACCCTGGGCAAGTCATTTAACCTTGTTTGCCTCAGTTTCCTCATCTGTAAAATGAGCTTCACAAGAAAAGGGCAAACTTCTCCAGTATCTTTACCAAAAAAAAAAAAAAAACCCTAACTCACATAGAGTTCAACATAACTGAGACTACTGAACAACAGCAAAAAGCCAAGTTTTTCATAGCTGAGCATTTTTACAATGATCTGTCAGTTCTTCTCTGTTCACTTTGCATCAGTTCATCTAGGTCTTGCCAACTCTGAACCCCCCCCCCCCCGCCCCATCATTTCTTGAGTACAATAGTACTCCATCACAATCATATACCACAGCTTGTTCAGTCATTCCCCACATGATGAGCATGGTCTCCATTTCCAATTCTTTGCCACCACAAAAGAGCTACTATTGATATTTTTGTACACATAGGTCCTTTTCCTTTGAAAATACTTATTATTTGAAGAAAAAAATCAGTGATCCTATTGTAAGGATGGGTAAGGTCCATTGAATCAATCAATAAGTCCCCTTCTTCACTAAAGTAACTAGTTTAAACAAATAAGAACACTTCTATTGAATCAATCAATCATAGGCATTAAGTTACACAGGGGATGTTTTTAATCAGTTTGGAAGGACTGAAAGTGATTGTATAAAATAAAATGACTACCCAAGAAGTCTATTGGGATTGGCTGAAGAGATTAAGTTACTCCTTGTGGATCTTACAGAATCCAATAAAGAATCTGGACATTTGAGTGACAGTTCAGTTTAGAAGAGAGGAGCCGTCCAGTTGAAATGGTGAGGAGGAATCATTTGAGGTAGAAGAGGAGAATAGCTTCTTTCTCCCTCTCCCCCTTTCCCTCCTCCACTAGGGAAAGACCTTGAAAGGTCAGAATTTTTTGTGTTTTCCATGAATGTCCTAACAATGAGCCCAGAAGAGCTGATGTCAGTGTCTGTAGAGCTAAGGACAAGCGAGGCACACTGATGAAAGACACTATAAGGAGCACAGGAAAATGGAGGACTTCATGAGGCTGCCCTTTCCCAAATGTATTCCCAGCTTGAGTCCATTTTCCCCAGTTATCTAGGTATCCTTGTGGGAGGGTGTGCCCTGAATTTGGAGGGATGTTTCATACTAGCTGATCTTATTCTATCACATTACTAAATCTTATTACAAAAAGCTAATAAAATCTGACCGGATAACTAATATCAACTGATAATTAACGTGGAAAGCACACCAGTGGGGCGTTTATACTAGAAAACCACTGCCAACTCCTTAAGGTAACCTTAGTGTGAAGGGAGGAGTAGCCCACAATAGCCTCTGGGGACATAACCTGCCATTATGAATGCAGGTTCAGGATAGTATCTCTGGAGCCTTCTGGGGAAATCAGGTGTCTAATCCCCTTGAATGGTACCTTTACTTTCACTATTTAAATGTCAAGCAGGCTCTACTTCATACCTCATGCTCCCTTATTATGACTTTTCTTGCTGCATTCACCTCTTGCTTAGATAATTGCAAAAGCCTCCTAATTGGTGTCTCTGCCTTAAGTCTCTCACCATTCTTGTCCAGCCTACACATTGCAGCCAAAGTAATTTTTCTTAAGTGTAGCTCTATGTGACTCTCCTACTCAAACAATTCAAGTGATTCCCTTTTGCTCCTAAGAGAAAACATACTCTTTAGGGCTTAAAGCTCTATATAACCTGGCCTCAATTTATTGTTCTGTTCTTATTGGACATCGCACACCATCCTGTATTCTGTGATCCAAACTGGCCTTCTTATCATTCCTTACAGCACTCCATTTCTTTTCTGCCTGCCTTTGCACTGGGCATCTCCCTGAATGTACTCCTTCATGAATTCCTTTTCATAAATTTCCTTTCTTCCTTTAAGTTGCAGCTCAGGCATCATCTTTAAAAATTATTTTATTTTTAATTTATGGAATAAAACAAGCATTTCCATAACATAGTATAATAAAAAGGATGACTGCACATGAAACTGCAAATCCATCATGTACAACTTGCTATTGCTTTTAAATATGTAATAAAATTATCATGTAAATTTCTGTTTTTTCCTTTTTTTCTCTCTTTTCCCTCTTCTACGTCAGTCTTCTGTATGAAGCTTCTTCCAACTGCTAGTGCTATTTTTCCTAAGCTACCTTGTAGTTAACTATTTGGTATGTATTTGTATTTATTCACTTTGTATTTGTGCTTGATATATTTATATTTATTGTTTTGTTGTTGGTCTTTTGTCTTCAAAGAGGACCAGTGACATTATGAGGTGATGTCGTGGTTTGGGTGTGAATTGAATTTAAGCATAGCAGAATGTCAGTTTCACTCTCCCTTCCAGAGTCGATGAAGTCCAGTGGCAAGATAAGAGTGAGGGTGACTGGTGATGGTCTAGAATGCAGTGGATGACCTTGGCATCTTTGATGTCTGAGCAAGTTTTAAGTGCTCCATATACCTGCTTTAGCTGCTTTCATGGCCATTGGAACAAATTATTCTCATCCCTCATTCTCATCCATTCTGCCAGGGGAAGTCTTCACATGCTTGGGACAGATAACCCCTAACTCACTGATGAGTTTGATACCCACTGGTAACCCTCAACCAGATTTAACCTGTGTGCTCAGGTGGTTTTAGTGGAGTGTGGCTGCTGTGTATGCTACAGCTTCTTGGAGCCACAGGTTGGGTGGCAGGTGGACACCAAATGTGGACACT
Organism: Gymnobelideus leadbeateri; assembly: GCA_011680675.1. NCBI lineage: Eukaryota > Metazoa > Chordata > Mammalia > Diprotodontia > Petauridae > Gymnobelideus > Gymnobelideus leadbeateri. The sequence continues at coordinate 55,062 of WOXC01008066.1, read as the reverse complement.
CTTCTTGTCTCATCCATTAGAATGATATCTTCTGATGAAGTAGGGATTGTTTCATTGTTTGTACTTTTCCCCCTAGTGCTTGGCACAGAGTAAGCATTTCATAAATACATGTTGATTGATATATTGGAAACAGACCTTCACTGGTCTCTAGACCTTCACTAGAGGAAATATATTGAATAACCCATTTGTGTGTTAGTTGTGCAGTTTTTAAAAAAGCCACCCAGAGTAGTTTCTTCGTGGGATTTGAGAGAGGAACTATCCAGAATCTATGGTATCCTTGTAAAAATGATGTTATCTTTCTCTCATTCAGTTATTAATTAATTAGTTAATTAATTAATTTTGGTGTTCAGTGGTCCTGAGCAGCAGTGTGGCTTGGTAGATAAAGAGCCGGCCTTGGTGTTAGGAAGGACAGAGTTCAAGTCTTACCTCTGAAACATAGAAGTTATAAATATCTTTGGGCAAGTCACTTATCTCACGAAGACTATATGTCTTCCTAAGAAGGTATTGGTTTACATTGTTAGAGGGAGTTTTTACATCTGAAAGTTCCTTATGGAACTCTGAGGTCCAGTCCCTCTTGATTATCTTATCCTTTGGAATTTCTGTTGTTCAGTTGTTTTCAGTTGTGTCTAGCTCTCCATGACCCCATTTGGGGTTTTCTTGGTGAAGACACTAGAGTGGTTATCCATTTCCTTCCCTAGCTCATTTTACAGATGAAGAAACTGAGGCAAACAGGGTTAAGTGGCTTGCTCAGGGTCACATAGCTAATAAGTGTTTGAGACTAGATTTGAACTCAGGAAGATGAGTCTTCCTGATTCCAGACCTGGCACTCTATGCACTATGGCGCCACCTAGTGCCTAATCCTTTACAATAATCTCCACCAACATTCCTAGTATGAAGGTGAGTGAATAGTAACTCCCTAAGACCTTTCTAGACCCCTTCTCATGAACAGGGCTCACCCGGGGCATCAGGCAGTCCCTCCAGGCCACTGGCAATGACAAGTTACATGTTTCATCCAATGCTTCTCCTTGATTTACTTTTTTTTTTTTTTTGAGGGAGGAAGGCAGGGCAATTGGGACTGTGACTTGGTCAAAGTCTAGCTAGTATGTGTGTCAAGTGTCTGAGGCTGAATTTGAACTCAGATCCTCCTGACTTTGGGGTCGGTGCTCTGTTCACTTCGCCTTCTAGCTGCCCAACCTTGATTTAATTTTAATCATCTGGTGCCAAGGATTTTACCTACATTTATCCAACCCCTTCTCTTCATTTTCAGGGCTACTGTCCTAGTTAAAATCCTCACCCCCTCTTATAAAGACTAGCTTCTTCACTAACCTCCTCACATTTTGTCTCTAACCCACAGAATAATCTTCCCAACTAACAGTTCTGATATAACTCTGTTCAATACCTATCAGTGGTTCCCTGTTGCTTTCTGAATAAAACGAACCCTCCTTATTCTAGGATTTAAGGCCCCTTTCCATCTGGTTCCACCTCGCCTTACCAACAATGCATCATTGCTACTCTGCTTAATATATTCTCCATGACAAGAAAACCTGAGCTGCCTGACCCCTGATCTCTACCCTACCCAATCCTCTCTTCATGTTTGTGTGCAGGTTTTTCTCTGTGTGCCCCTGTGTTATTGAAATCTTCTCTTGAAAGCTTAGCCACTGCTTCCTCTATGAAGTCCTTCCTGATCTCTCCCTAGTGAGTGATTTCTTTTTTCTTAAAGTGTCCTAGGATGTTTTGCTGTAACATTTTTTTTCTGCCATCCAAATGCTACCTTATATCATTGATTTTGTTCTTGTTTTAACTTCCTTCTACTTTCCCTACCAATCACATTACTCTGTAAACTCCTTGAGGACAAGGACTGTTTCATTTCTCCAACTTCAGTACTCCTCCCTCTTTACCAATAAGTTGCCAATTTTTGTTGGTTCTGCCTTTGCAGCATCTCTCACATCTGTTCCTTTCTTGTCAGCTACTTGGTCACCACCCTAGGTAAGGCACACATCACTTTTCATCTGAGCTATTTCAACAACAGCCTCTAATCTCTCCACCATACACACGTGTCCAAATAACGAACACCTTTGACCATGGTATTCACCAGTCCAAGAAGCTTCAGCAACTTGAGGATAAACTACACACTTCTAAGGCTGACATTGATATCCCTTCATAATATGACTCATCTGCTTTCTAGACTTCTTTCCCATTGCTCCCCCTCATAGTCTCTATGTTCCAGCCAAACCAGCCTGATTATTCTCTGTACACACCATTCCATCTCCCATTTCTGCCTTTGTAGGGGAATTCTCCTCCTTGAAATTCTCTTCCTCTCACCTGTACCTTTTAGACTTCCTCACTCCCTTCAGGAAAAAACTCACATGCTATCTCCTACAAGACACTTTTCCTTATCTTCCCAGTTGTTAGTACTCTTCCTTATACCCCCAAATTACTTTATATTAATTTTGTATATATTTCCTACTTACTTACCTATGCTTATCTTTTCAGGAGAATGTAAGCCCCTTGAGGGCAGTCACTGTTAAGTTTTCATCTTTGTATCCACAGTGTGTGGCACATAATAAGCACATAATAAATACTTGCTAAATGAATGAGTGATTGACTTTGGGTCATTCCCTTGAATTCTTCCAACTTCAGTTTCCTTATCTGTCAAATAAGGTGGTTAGATTAGATAACCAATTTCCTTCCTCCAAATCCAGTGACTTTAGGGATGTTATTGTATTGCGATCTTGTTCAGTGAGAATACTCTCCCATTTGAAAAAAGCCATTTAACAAAGAGACCTGAAAACACTTGTGGCATTAGAAAGGGTTTTTGCTTATAATATGTCTACATGAATGAAAATCACATGCATGTCTCTATCTATTATATATATGCATATGCACATATAATGCCTATTTTTTTATCCAGATCTGTGATTTGCAGCAGGGTGGAGAATTACCTCTACCTAGCAGATTGGCAACTCTTTTGTAACCCAAAATTCTAGAGAATCGCCAGTGACAGTGAGAAGTTAAATGACTACAGGGCTGTACCAAGGTAGGACTTGATTCTAAGGGGCATCATGATACAGCAGATAGGGACTAATACTACTACTAATAATAACTGATATTCATATAGTCTACCTCAGTTTCCTCATCTGCAAAATGGGTATAATAATTGCACCTACCTCCCAGGGTTGTTGTGATGGCAAAATGAGCTAATATTTTTAAAGCACTTTGAAAACCATAGAGGACTATGTAAATAGGAGCTATCATCATCATCATCATCATCATCATCATCATCATCATCATCATCAGCAGCAGCAGCAGCAGCAGCAGCAGCAGCAGCAGCAGCAGCAGCAGCAGCATTTGAACCTCACAACAACCGGGTGAAGCAGGTACTAAAGAGTATTATTATCTCTACTTGGCAGATGAGGAACTAAGGCTCAGAAAAGTCAAGCGACTTTCCCAGGGTCATAAAAGTAGATAAAACATTTATTAAGTACTTACTGTATGCCAAGCCCTCTGCTAAGAGCTGGGGACACAAATAAAAGCAAGCAAATTCATGTCCTTAGGAAGCTTGCATTCTAATTGAGAAGACAATAACTGGGAAGGGGGAGGGAACCTGCACATGGGGTGCCATAGCTAGAGTTGTCCATGAAGGTCTGTGGAAGCTTGAAATCCAGATTATAAGGCCAAACCTGGAGTGGCTTCTCAGGCAGAGTTCAGTTTTGTAGGGGAAGTGGAGAAGATGTCCTGAGTGGAAGCAGCATTGTTGGAGCTATCTGGGAAGTGTGCTTTTTACATAGGAAGTGACTAATAAATGCTTCATTCTTTTGTTCAAATGTCATAATGGGATTTGAATTCAGGGATTCCTGACTCCAATTCCATTATATATGTGTCTATCTCCTGGTTCTCCATGGATGCTTGTGACTTTCTTTCTATTTTTATCCATTTATTTTGCACATATTTTGTTTCTCCCAGTAGGAATGTAAGCACCTTGAGGGTAGGGACTGTCTCATTCTTTGGTCTTTGTATCCTTATTACCTTAGACAGCACATTGTCCATCATCTTGTAAGAATTTAATAAATGCTTGTTGATTGATTGGTTAATATGTATGATGTCAGTGTTCCAGGTGGGGAGATATTGGAGTGACTTGGAATAACTCTATAGTCATTCATTAGAGTCCTTTTCTCCACATCTGTCAGCATGATATCCCCTTGCTCATAGCAATAGTGATTGTCAATGTTAGGATGTAAGGTGAATGTCTAATGCTGGGACAGGCTAGAGTGATTAGCATGCTTAATTACATTTTTGTTTTTACTCTCCTTTCTGTGATTTGTTTTGATTGTTGTTTTGATCCATCAAGTTCTTTGTGGATTAAGAATGCACCTCATCATAACCTATTTTTGATGGAGATTAGAGGCAAGGTCACTGGGTTCTTCTGTTCAAGGACAGATTGAGGAAGAGAAGCTGGACTGAAGGCTTCAATGACCTCCATGAGGTGAAGGAGAGAAAGGGAGAGAGAAAAAAAAAGGGAAAGAGGAAGAGAGAGGGAGAGGAAGAGAGAGAGAGAGAGAGAGAGAGAGAGAGAGAGAGAGAGAGAGAGAGAGAGAGAGAGAGAGAGAGAGAGATTTTCCAGCCTTCTGCACTTGGAAAATAACTGAGTCATGTGGACCCAATTAAATTAGAATGTAATGATGTTCTCCAAGAGTTTGCCTTTCCTCTGTGCCTCCTATTGCCCAATAGCCCTCAGTGACTTAATGTTAAACATACTCTGAATTGTATTCTGAGCAAATGGCTCAGGGACCAGAGATCTCTCAGAAGCTAAGCACAATTTCACAGCAGCCAACAACTGTAGTGAAAATTACCACTTTAAATAAGTTTACCAATTGGGCAACCCCCATGCAGAGCTAACCCCAGGATGCCCATATTCAGGAGGTGACTTTAAAGGACATTAGAGGTAGAGGGACCTCAGGGGGTTATCTAGTTCATTCCATTCTTCAATAGAAACCCCTTCTGCTTGGTGCCCAGCAAGTGGTCATCCAGTCTTTGCTTGAAACCCTGGCCAGGAAGAGCCCATTCTCTTTTTTGGACAGCTCCCAATCATTAGGGAGTTAGTATTGGCATTAAGTCTAAATTTTCTTCTTTATAATTTCCACCCACAGCTCCTAATTCTCTCCTCTGGGACCAGATAGAATGCATCTTAATCCTGCTTGATGTGACAGCCCTTCCTATTCTTGAAAACAGACGTTGTATGCCTCCCTCTTTCCCTAATATTTCTATCTTCATTCCTGTTTCTTTTAGCCGATTCTCATGTGGAATGACCTTGAGGTCCATCATCTTGCTTGCCTTCCTTTGATCTGTAGACTTTCTAAATGGAGCTAAAGATGATACTCCACATGTCATCTGATCAGAACAGTTCTATGGTAATTGTACCATATGGAGCACCATACAAGTGACTTTCAGCTTAGCTTAACTCTACCCCCTTAACTCAGAAAACAGTTACTAAGTGTTTACTATGTGCAGAGCACTGTGCTGGGTACTGAGAAGGCCAAGATAAAATAAGAAAGTCTTTGCTCTCAAGAAACTTATGATCTACTGGGAGGGAAATACACCATTTATTTAGAGAAGTGAAGCTTTGAAAAGGGAGAAAGCATTGGTATATCACAAGAGAGACATAGAGAACAAGAAACTATCAGGAAAGTCTTCATGAGCTGAGTCTTGAAGGTCTCAGAGAAGCAGAGGAGGTAGGAGGAAATGAATTCCAGATATAGGGAAGAGGTGTGTGTGTGTGTGTGTGTGTGTGTGTGTGTGTGTGTGTGTGTGTGTGAGTAGTAGTAGTAGTAGTAGTAGTAGTAGTTTGAGCAAATGCACAGAAGCTGCCCATGCCTTGCATTTAGACACCTTGCTAGAACCTAGAGTACAGTAAGGGGAGTGATACAAAATAAAGCTGGAAAGATCGACTAGAAGCAGATTGTGGAGGGTTGATGAATCTTAGTTTGGAGTGATGCACAGGGCAAAGAACTGAAATTCACAAGTGATTTGACAGCTTCATTTTTGCCATTAGAGTTGATCTTTCTTCAGCCAGCCTAACACTATATTTGCAGGAAAATAGATGAGCAGTGGGGAAAAAAAGAGGTTAAAAAAGGGGGCTGGAGTTAGTTACAAATAGTTTTTTTTTTTTTTTATAGGTACTTCAGAGTAATGGAAAGAGCATTGGATCTAGAGTCAAAGGATTTGGATTTGAGTCCCAGGTATGCCACTTAGCAGTGTGGCCACAGGTAAACAGTTTAACCTCTTTGGGCCTCAGTTTCCTCATCTTTGAAGTAGTGTTGACACTGCCTATTCCACAGGATTGTCATGAGGAATGTGCATTGTGAATCTTAACATGCTATAGAAATGTGAGTTATTATCAGGCGTGGGGTAATTGGTAGCTGTTCATATTTTTAAAAACCACACTGAGAAACAAAACTGGGGAACCTCAGAAAAAGTTGGGGAATAAGGCAGGTTTCGAGAAATGGTTCTCTAGGGTGACTAGAGTGTTTACTTCTCACTTGATCTGCATAGAGAACCTCTCTATCCTCCTTGCCCATTTTCAGAGTAATTCCTTTATCTTCTGTTAGATCTAATTACATTTGTGGCCACACTTGGTTCTCCAATGTGGGAGAAGCATAGGGTGGAAAATTCAATCAATTAACTAACCTGATTTTCATCATTGCTGCAGGTTTCCATCGTAGGGAAAGCACGTCTTGTTGAAACAGAAAAGGATAATTTAAGGATGAAAAATCTTCAATTCACTTGATTTGGCACACAAAATAATCACTCGTGGATCCCATTTGTACTTTTGAGTTTTATTTGACTAGCCCATCCTGGTAAAAAGTTAAATTAATCTTTAATCTTATATACTATATATATATATCTTTAATCTTTAATCTTATATACTATATATATATATATAAAGTATATATAATACTTTAATCTTAGAAGCGAATCCAACCTTATTTATTCGAATGAATACTTACTTAGCTTTAGTCTTTGGTATAGTGAACATACCTTCAAATACCTTCTAGGAACTTTTCTCTGATTCCATTTTCTTTCTCTCCTACTAACTCAGGAAAGGCCAGATTCATTATGATGGGCAGTGTGCTACAGGGAAAAGGCCTTTGTCTTGGATTCAGGTTCATTTGGCTCAAGGCAAATTCACCACAATGAGTCAGCTTCTTTATGTAAACTACCTTGCTCATAGAATTGCTGCAACCAAAGTAATTTATAAGCCTTGAAGTGCCATCAAAAAGTGATTCATTATTGTTTTGGCCAGACTTGTGATTTCACTGGTGTAGGTGCAGGTCAGTAACTCTTCTGTAGCTTAGAATCTCAGAGGGCTATCTGGGAACATTATGAAGTTAAGTGACTTGTCCAGGGTCATGCAACCAGGACTTCCTGACTCTAAAACCAGCTCTCTATCAACTCTACCATTTTGCATCTTGTGAACAATAATTCTTATGGATGATTGAAAGAGAGGCCAAATATGACATTGGGCAGAGTGTATGACAGTTCTTGCAATGAATACTGATAACAATGGTACAATGATAGTGATAATTCCCATTTATATATTGCTTTAAGGTTTCCAAAGCATTTTCAATGTATTATATCATTAGAACCTGACAATAATCCCATGGAATAAACACCATTATTATAACCCCCATTTTAAAAGCGTGGCTTTAATGATTTGCCCAGGGTCTTATTGACATGAGATAGGAAGCCAAGTTTTCTTGGTACCAAATTAAGCACTGTATCTGCTCTACTTTGTTTCTCCAAATTACTGGAAATCCAACAGGCTGCTTGCTTTCACTAGCCCTCGGGGGACAACAGGAAGCAGTAAGAAGATTGCTGAATCTGGAGTCAGAGGATTCAAATCTCAATTCTGACACTTGCTGACTTTGGGCAAGTCCCTTCACTATTATGTGCTTAGTTTTCTTATCTGTAGGCAGTGAAGGTTGGATTGGATGACTTCCAAAGTTTCATCCAGCTAACGTCTATGAGCCTAAGTGCTTGAACTGCACCCTCCTCAATTTGGCTTTCAAAGCCCTTCATAACCTGCTTCCCTCCCTTCCAATCTTCTTCCTCCTTGTACCTCCCTCCACCACATACTCATTGATGATTGACCTCCCTGGCTTCCTCATTCCCAATTTAAATCCCATCTCCTACAGGAAGCCTTCCCTATCCCCTCTTAATTCCAGTGTTTTCCCTCTGTTTATTATTTCCTATTTCTTCTCTATATAGCTTGCTTTGCATAGATTTGTTTGCATGTTGTTTTCCCTGTTAGATTATAAACTCCTAGAGGGAAGGGTCTGTCTTTTGCCTCTTTTAGTATCCCAGTACTTGGCACGTAGTAGGTGCTTAATAAATGTCGAATGATGATCGATCCGATGACACTAGCCTCTTTGCTGTTCCTCAGACAAAACACTCCATCTCCAGACTCTGGACATTCTCACTGGCTGTCCCCCAGAGATCCTAGAATGCTCCCCCTCCTCATCTCTGCCTCCCAGCATCCTTCAAGTCCCAGCTAAATTTCTACCTTCTTCAGGAAACCTTTCCCAATCCCTCTTAATTTCAGCACTTTCCCTCTGTTGATTATTATCTTGTATTTAACTTATTTAACCAGAGTTATTTGCATGTTGTTTCCATTGTTAGATTGTGAGCTCCTCAAAGGTAGGGACTGACTTTTATTTAGTATCCCCAGCACTTAGTATAGTGCCTGGCACATAGTAGGCACTTAACTAAATGTTTATTTTTATTTGAAGGCAAGTCAATTGGGGTTAAGTGACTTGCCCAAAGTCACACAGTAAGTGTGATAAGTCTTTGAGGTTGGATTTGAACTCAGGTCCTCCTGACTCCAGGGCTGGTGCTCTGTTCATTGCACCATCTAGCTGGCCCTTAATAAATGTTTATTGACTGATTGATTTAGCAGTCCTGATCCTTTAGGGAGATGGGGATTGGCGTGTGTCCTATGATTGTCTTCACCTGCTCTCTGGCCAGATGCCAAAGGAACTTTGAGCAGGAAGTATGTCCTGATACCCACCTGTAGCTTTATGAATGGATCTACCCTTAGTGAACCTAATGGAAAGTAAAGAGATGTAGGGAGAGGGAATTACTAAGTAATTACATGATGTTAATAATTCCTCAAGGATTGGTGAGCCATTTGGGGAAGTTGGAGACTATTGGGTTATAAGGGAAAGTATTACAGCTGCAGCTTTCCCAGAGAAGGGCTCTGGTAGGATTTGAGGGGACTGTGTGACCCATCCACCCCCATCTGCTGCTGAAATTCGACTCTGGATGTCACCCTGTTAGCAGCCCTAGGCTAAGAACAGGAGGCAGTTTAGGGGCCGTTTCACTGCAGCAGCTGTTGCTTGGCATTTTGCCCAGGACTGCTTTCAATGAAAGTTTCTCCTCTCCTCCCTCTTCCCCCTCCCCTCCACACCACTGCTGCCCACCACCCTTTAATCCTGGACCTGCACAGTTCACTGCTCTACAAGTAATGAACCTGTTTATTTCAAAAAGGAGGTGAGCGGCCCCTGGCATTGGTCTCCATTTTGGAATTGTCATTAATGTTGACCTTTCAAAGAGTGGGGAAATCTCACTAGTTTCTGTCAGCCTGCTTAATAGCATTTATTAAATCTCCCCTCCTCCAGTTTTATGAATTTACCGACATTTTATTTTTTGCTGAGTCTTTGATCTTTAGTTTATTTTTAATATATTTTATGTTTTTTATCTTTCCATCACATTTAATTCCCACCCCCACACGCCGAGACTTATCCCTTGGTTAGGACAAAGAAAAACCATGAAGCACATGATGCTAAGGCAGACAATTCCTAGCAATCCCCTACCTCTCTGCTTGCTTCAACTCCAGAAGATGATCTAGTTTAATACTTTTAGACCTTCACTGATTTGTTCAGTGTTAAGTTTCTTTTTGGTCAAGTCAACAAGCAGTTATTAAACTCTCACTATTTGCCAGATATTATGCAAAGCACTGAGGATATGAGAAAGACAAACGGTCCCATCTCTCAGTGGTCTCATCTACCCATTTTTCTGGGGAAAGTCTTCACCTGCTTGGGGTGGAAACCCTCCTAACTCACCTGCAGATCTGAGGCCTGTCACTTACCCCCAAGCTGGTTTGGCCTGCCTGTTGAGACAGTTTTACCAGGGTGTGGCTACTGTGTGTGCTATGGCACAGTGATACCACAGGTGAGAGCCTCTGGTGAATGAGCAGCCCTGAAAAGGGCTTGTCAGCCTCACACCAGAGGTGTTGGTCTCCTCGTATGGCCATGCACAAGTGGTATTAGTGATCAAGAGCTATCTCCAAAACTCAGAAGACTTAGACTCATCTGGCCTCTGGCCATGTGAACCTGAGTAAGTCACTACTCACTATTTGCTTGTGCCAGTGAAATCATACGTCTAGCCCCTATCCCTATGACTAACACTGAACAGAGGGCATGGAGGGATTGCTGTCTCCATTAGTGGAGTGAATTATTGGATGTTAGAGCTGGAAGGGACCTCAGAAGTCATTTAGTCCAATCTCATTTTACTTCAAAGGAAACATACCTAGGGAGTCCAAGTAACTTACCAAGGTCCTACAGCTAAGAAGGGAAACATCTGGGACTTCAATCCAGATCTTCTGACTCTAACTTCATTGTTCTTCCCACATTAATGAAAGCGTGGTTGTGGCTAAGTAAGCAACCACAACTAACCATTATATGATTTAAAGTTTACAAAGCACCTTAAATATGTGTACTTATTTGAGCCTTGCAAAAACCCAGGTATCAGGGTCATGCTTATACATATTTAATCAATCTGTCAATTAATAAACATTTATTTGGTCCTTACTATGCGCCAGGCACAGTGCTCAGTGCTGGGAAGAGAAATAATAATAATTTATATATACATTTGTAAAGACACACACAGAGGCAGCTAGGGGGCACAGTGGATAGAGCACTGGGACTGGAATTTATCTTCCTGAATTTAAATCCATACACTTACTAGATGTGTGACCTTGGGCAAGTCACTTAACCCTGTTTACCTAAGCTTCCTCATCTGTAAAATGAGCTGGAGAAGCAAATAGCACTCCAGTGCTATTTTTAGCAGTCTCTTTGCCAAGAGAACCCCAGATGGAGTCATGAAGAGTTAGACATGACTGAAAAAATGACTGAACAACAAATGTATCTATATATCTATATGTACATATACACATATACATATATGGCTAGAGACTGGACTTGTGATTTCATTGGTATATGTGAGGAAATTCTCTTTACCAATGCAGGTTGTCACCTTCTCCATAATTTGTATTTTTAGAGCGGTGCCCATCCTAGAGCACAGTGAGGCTCAGTGGTCACAAAGTCAGAGTGTGTCAGAGCAGGGGACTTGGACCTAGGTCTTCTCAACTTTGAACACGATTCTTTAGGAATTGTGTCATGTTGCTAAATGCTACTGCCTTCCTTGTATGATCATTTCCAGTTTGTCCTGTCTATAATTTTGTACATATTTGCTTGTTTGTTATCTTTCCCATTATATCAAAAGCTCCTTGGGAGCAAGGACTGTCTTTTGCCTCTTTTTGTATCCTTAGGGCTTAGCACAGTGCCTGGAGCATAGTAGGTACTTAATAAATGTTTATTAACTGACTGTTGACTGACATATATGTATTTATATGCACATACATATATAAACATGTAAATATTTTCTTCAAAATAATTTTACAGATGAGAAAATTGAGTCTAAAGGAGGTCAAGTGACTCATCTGTGGTCACATAAATATTAAGTGTCAGAAGTAGGATTTGATTGCAGATTTTTTTTTTTTGCTTTTTGGAGGGCAATTGGGGTTAAGTAACTTGCCCAAGGTCACACAGCTAGGTTTTTGTTTGTGTGTGCGTTAAGTGTCTGAGACTGGATCCGAGCTCAGGTCCTTCTGACTCCAGGGCCGACGCTCTACTCGCTGTGCCACCTAGCTGCCCCATGATTGCAGATTTTTTTCACTCCAAGAATTGTACTTCCTCTGCTGTGCCACGCAAATGAAAAGAAGAGGACCTGCCCTGGCACTGGAGAAAGAAGGAAGTACCCTGTGTCTTTGTAAAAATGCATTGCAATGAACCTCTTTCAACCCTGCCCAGATGCATTCCTTGTATTACCTGGAGCCTTTTTGAGGACATGGTCTGACCTCACAGCCAAGATGCTACCTCGTACCACAACCTTTTCCCTATTGCCAAGCCTGTCTAAACACTAACTGCTAAACTTCTCACAGGGCTGATGGTGTGCCAACACTATCTGGCAAGAAAAGTCAGACTTTGAGACAGCTGGTCTTTGAGTCCTATATTAAATTAAATGCCCATTGGCTAAGCTGAAACCCAGAGCTGAAATCTTCCGCATCCTATTCATTAGCAGGACTAGAAAGAGATTGCCTTTGTTCTTCAACGGGATGAGAGCTGGCTCTGAAACCTTGACATTTATTTGCTGTATGACCCTGAACAAATCACTTACCCTCTCTGAATTTTAGTTTCTTTTTGTGTAAAATGTACATCTCCTGCTCACATAAGAATGTTAGGAAGTAAACATCTGGTAGATTTTAAAGTGCTGTGTAAATAGGAATCATCTACCATGGCATGATGGAACAATAAATGGAGTCTGACAGATCTGGATTCAAATCCTGCCTCTGACAATACTGGTTGTGTGTCCCTGGGGAAGTAATTTCACTTTTCAGTGTCCCAGGTTACTGTATAAAGAGGTGGGGAGGTAGTTCTTAGTTTTTGGTTCTTGAACTTTAAAAAAATGGGTTGTATTCTAATAGAATTTTTTATAATCTGAATTTATTCATGTAAAAACCATGATTCTAAGAAGGGGTCCATGGGCTTCACCAGACTACTAGGGGCTTCATCAAGTCAAGTCAACAAGCTTTTATTAAATGCCTACTATGTGCTAGGCATTGTACTAAGCGCCAGAGGTATAAGGAAATATACCTCTCCTCCCTCCCCCAAATCCCTTCTGTCATGAATCTCACAGTCTAATGGTCAGACCTTTGCATTAGGTATATCAATTAGGAACCCTTGCTCTAAGACTTTCAGTTGGAGAGAAAGTGCTGACTTGCATTGATAGAAGGAAGTTCCTTATTGTAAGTTTCCTTTATTTATTAAAATAGCTGGTTTAGTTAAAAACAAACAAATGACTTCTTTTGCCTCCTTCAGTACAAATAGAATGGCTTAGCTTGGTATTTTCCAAAGCCTTTCTATGTTCCTTCTCTTAGTAGGACATGAGTTTCTCTTTTCCTTAAAGACCTTTGTTTTCTTTGGTGAGAGTACCCCTTCCTTCCACTGACAAGGATGGCTAGCCCACTCTATGTTGCACAGGGGTTTCTTGTTCAGGTCCAGTTGGGCTTGGACCAGGTGGCCTCTGAGGTTCCAGCAGACCAGCTCTGAGAGTTGTGGTGTCTAAAAATTATGCTCATCTTTTGACCAATCTGGGATGAGCTTCTCTGAACTTGGCTCTTGAATTGTGTATGTACAAAGTATTCTGTACTCAATTCAATGAGCAATTGTTGACTACCTCCTAGTAGAAAGGTATATTGAATAGAGAACTGGCCCCAGAGTTGGGAAGACAAGAGTTTGACTGGGCAAGTCACTTTTCCTTCTTCCACTCTGTGCTAGTCACGTCAAACTTAAGTAGAAACTGGGGCCACTAATCTGTACAGGCTACATAGTGACTTAGTTTTAAAATGTAATATTATCTGTTTTGTTATATTTTATATATTTACATTGTTTTATTAAATATTTCCCAATTACATTTTAATCTGGTACAACTTACACTAGGGAGTGATGCTGCTGCCAACCCATGGTCTTTGGGTCATGTTCAACACCTCTGCTTCAGGAAACTCTCTAAGAGTTTAAGTTGTAGAGAAGGTTCCAACCTGCCCTAGCAACTTCTCATCCAAAAGTTTGCTATACCATTGAAATATAAGATCCAGCTTCTATCCCTATGGACTGTGCTGGGAATTGGGGGGAGGGGAAACAAAGACAGAATTGAAATAATCTTTGTCCTCAAGGATCTTGTTGTTCATTCAATGACATTAGATTGGTGATGTGTTGACTTGCAAGTGAATTGGATTTTATATAACAAACCCTTGAAGTGTCTTTTGGCATAGCTGTGGAGACCCCAAGGTCCAAGTCGTGATGAGGCAACCAAGCCAAATAGTGAGTAGATCATATGAAGACTCTCTGCTGTTCACATGGATCACTGGTGTGGCTTACATTTGGGCAGGAATGCTACCTCCCAGGGAAGGACCAATGCCATGAGGAAGAGTCTAAGAATAGCAACTCTCTCTGCATGTCTCATCAGCACAATTCCTAGCACCAAGCTAAGTTTAACTTTCCTCAAAAACATGGCACTGGTTCCAATCCCTATCAGGCTCTGACACTGTGGTTTCCTCTTTCACAAAATTAAATTACTCCACTCTAGGTGTTGCACTTAAGCAACAATCTCTTGTAATTGCTTGTTTCAGGATCTCACCAGATTTTTCCTCAACAGGGGTCTGTATTTATGTCAGTGGAAATGAAAAAGAAAACATATACACACACACACACAAACACACACACAAACACACACACACACACAAACACAGAGAGAGAGAGAGAGAGAAAGAGAGAGAGAGAGAGAGAGAGAGAGAGAGAGAGAGAGAGAGAGAGAGAGAGCACGAGCAAAAGAGAGCCTTTTTGAGTTCTCTGTGTCACTGGCGTGGCTCCCTTTAGTGTATTTCCATACCTAGAATGTATTTCTTTCTCACCCTCACCTCTTGCAATCTCATACTTCCTTCAAGACTCAGGTCTGCCTCCTACACAAGGCTGATACTTATTTGCCCCCCAACCCTTCCTCCAGGAAATTTCTTTATATTTACTATTTACATATTGTGTTAAAAAAAATCTTTGTAGGTATTGCCTCCTCCCCCTTCCTCCAATAGAATGTTAGCTCCTTGAAGGCATGGTCTATATTGTCTTTGGAAGTCTATCACAATGCATAGAACATAGTAGGTGCTTAATAAATCTTTGTCTGATGAATAAACAGATACTTCATTTCACTTCATTTGGGCAAGCATTCATCAAATGGCCATGCCATGCCTGGCACTGTCTAAGGCGCTGTAGATAGAAAGACAAAAACAAAACATTCCCTGCCCTCAAAAGAGGGCTACTAGTCTACTAGAGTGGGATGAATTGGATGGAGCTCCAACATGTACCCAGATATATAAGTACAGAATCATAGAATTTTGAGAGTTTGGAGGGACCTCAGTGACCGTTTATCCAAACTCCATGCATGAAAGGAATCTTCACTACCATATACCAAACAGCTAGTCTTTTAACCTCTCTTTGAAGACCTCCAGTGAGGTGGAGTCCACTTCCTCTAAAGGCTGGAGTAGTTCTAATTCTTAGGAAGTTTCACCTTTCCATCAAGCCTAAATTTTCCCTTTGAAACTTCATCTGTTGTTTACAGTTTTGTGTTCTGGGATGAAAAAGAATGAGCTTAATTCTGTCTTGTATAAGATATCCCTTTAGCTACTTGAAGACAGGCATTATATACCTCCTTAGTATTCTCTTCTTTTTTTCTTTTTTTTTGGAGGGGGGAAGGCAGGGCAATTGGGGTTAAGTGACTTGCCCAAGGTCACATGCCTAGTGAGTGTTAAGTGTTTGAAGTTGGATTTGAACTCAGGTCATCCTGACTCCAGGGTCAGTGCTCTATTCACTGTGCCACCTAGCCGCCCCCCTCAGTCTTCTATTCTTCAAGATAAAGACTCTTCATTCCTCCAACTGAGTCTTGCAGCTGAGGACTTTTACTCTTCCGGGTTACTTCCTTTGAACTTTTCCTAGTTTTTCCATTATCTTTCCTAAGTTTTTGTTTTTCCCAAAACTGAATGAATACAATATTCCAGATAATATCTCTCCAAGGCAGACTATAGCAGGATGACCATCTCCTTATTATGGGAAGTTCTCCCTCTTTTAATTTAACACAAGATTACACTGACTTTTTATCAGCTATATTATATTGTTGACTAATACTTAGTTGCTTGTCTACTGAAGCACCTAAATCTTTTCCCAAACAAACTCCTATGTAATAACATTTCCCCATTTTGTACTTGTGAAGTTGATTTTTTTTTAACTTGAGTCTAAAACTTTACATTTATGGTTATGGAATTTCATCTTATTAGATACAACCTAGAATTTTAGTCCATCAAGATATTTTTACTTTTATTCTCACCTTTGGTTTTCACCTTCTTAAGATAGAGTTTGGATGACTCAATGGCTATAGTGGTAGGCCTGGCATTAGGAAGACCTGAGTTCAAATCCAGCATCAGACACTAGCTGTGTGATCCTGAGCATGTCACTTTACCTCTGCTTCAGTTTCCTCAACTTTCTTAATTATGGTTAAATTGAGATAATATTTGTAAAATACTTTGCAAACATTAAAGCACTATATAAATGCTATAATTATTATTGATATTATTTTGACCATTCCATCCCTGAATCTACCTCCCTTTTTATGCTCCTTCCTCTCTCTCTCTCTCAGTCTACACCTGATTCCCTGTTGAGTTTAATGGATTGCCACCCCAAACTCTTTTTGTCCATGCCTGTGTGTATGTGTACACAGCCCTCCTTTGTGGGGTTCATGTTTCATTTGCTCCATCACTCCTTGTATTTTTATGTAGTCTTTTTGTCCTGCAACCCAAGGAGGTGAGATAATAAATCAATTTCTCCTTGGATTTATTTTTGTTTCTCAGATGAATGCTTATTTTCTTTTCTCTTTTTAAAAATCCTTGCTAGAGTTGTTGGGAGAAATCTGGGCTCTTCCGTTTACACTTTCTCCACCATGTTTTGGGGGAGGGGGTTTACAAGATCTTTTAAAAGTCTGACTTAGTCATCCTGTGTGCTAGCTATCACTTCCAGTTTTTTTTTTATCATCTGCCAATTTGATAAGCATGCCATTTATTCCCTTACTCGAGTTATTGATGAAAGTGATGAAAATGTCATGGGCAAGCACAGCATAAATGAAAAAAAATATATGAAATTAACACACATTAATTGGGGCTAGTATGAGGAGACCCTTGATGCTAATGGGATCAAGAAAAGTAGCCTCAGCTTATATTTGAAGGAAAGAAGGTATTCTGAGAGACAGGGATGAGGACATTCTAGCAGGGTAGAGAGCCTGGGTAAAGGCAAGGATCACATGATAATCACTAGAGCTGAAAGGGACCTCAAGAGCTATCTAGTTCAAGCCTTCCATTTTACAGATGAAAAAACTGAGACCTGGAAGGGGGTTTAAATTCTTTATAAAGGGCAGCAAGGTAATGCTGTGCATAGAGTGCTGCACCTGGAGTCAGGAAGACTCATCTTCCTGAGTTCAAATCCAGCCTCAGACACTTAGCTGTGTGACCCTGAGCAAGTCACTTAACTCTGTTTGCCTCAGTTTCCTCACCTGTAAAATGATCTGGGAAAGGAAATGGCAAACTGCTCTAATATCTCTGCCAAGAAAACCCCAAATGGGGCCACAAAGAGTTGGGTGTGACTGAAAACAGCTAAACAAACAAGCAAAAGTCCACACAAATAGAAAACATCAAAGGTGAGATTTGAATCCAGGTCTTCTGACTCCTAAGTCAGGACTCCTTCCACTATACCATGGTGCTTCCAAAAGCATCCCAATTTCCGGATAGTCACCCATTGAGTTACCTCCAACACATTGTAGCATGCATGATCAGATGTTACCAAACATGTAACAGCAAGTAAGGGAGTTTGTCTGGAATGTGGGGCCCATGAAAGGGAGGGAATCGAAACTGGTCTGTAAAGATTAGCTGAAGCCAGACTATAAAGAACTTCCAACAAAGCCACTGGTATCTTTGCTTTGAAAAATTCTGCTTCTTATGTAACGTAGTGACATGACATAGGTGGCACCATAGTGCAGAGGGCCAGGAAGACTCCTCTTCCTCAGTTCAAATCTAATCTCAGGATGCTTGCTAGCTGTGGGACCCAGAGCAAGTCACTTACCCCTGTTTGCCTCAGTTTCCTCATTTGTTAAAATAATCTGTCAAAGAAATGGCAAATTGCTCCAATATCTCTGCCAAGAAAACCCCAAATTGTGTCAAGAAGAGTTGAACACAACTGAAAAACAACTGAACAAAAGTGACGTGGTCAGAACTGTCATTGGTCTTTCTCCACCA
Organism: Gymnobelideus leadbeateri; assembly: GCA_011680675.1. Lineage (NCBI taxonomy): Eukaryota > Metazoa > Chordata > Mammalia > Diprotodontia > Petauridae > Gymnobelideus > Gymnobelideus leadbeateri. The sequence continues at coordinate 36,839 of WOXC01008066.1, read as the reverse complement.
CTAAATCAGATACTACCCTACCTTAGTGGCTCTATTCCACATGAGTTGCCATCATGTACTCCATATTACAGCTAAATGCATTCCATAATACTAGGGATGATTTCAATTCAAAAAGCACTTACTAAAAGTGCATACTATGTCCCACCTCGGGGCTGGGGATACAAAAATAAAGAATTGTTTTTTCAAGGAGTTTATGTTCTACTGGAGGCAGAGGGAGTAGGGTGAAATAGGGAGGACAGCATGTATTCAGATAAATAAATACAACATATATACAAAATGACTTCAGTGATTTGCATTTGCATATATGTATGCATGTGTCTCTACTGTGCTCTGTGTGTGTGTGTGTGTGAGTGTGTGTGTGTGTGTGTGTAGGAGTGTTAGCAACCGAGGAGTCTGGAATAGCCTCTTTTTGAAGGTGCTGTCTAAAATGGCCCTCCCTTGAAGGGAGCTAGGGATTCCAAAGGTGGAGGTGAGAAAAGAATGTATTTCAGGTAGATATGGGGAGGAAGCACAGAGGTTGAAGGCAGAATGTCCCATATGGGCAACTGCATGTAGGACAGTTTGACAAGGACATAGACCACATTTGAACAAACATTTTGAAAAGTAGGTAGGATTATTCAGATTGTGAAGACCCTTAAGTGCCAGACAGAAGAGTTTGTACTTGATCCCTATGGCAATAGGGAGTCACTAAAGATTCTTCAGCAAGGCAGTGACAAGACTTTGTTGAACATTATTTTGGTGGCTGTGTGTGGAGGATGGATTGGAAAGGGGCGAGACTAGAAACAGGGAGACCCAAAAGGAAGTTATTGTGATATTGTGATAAGCTAGGTGAGAACTAATGAGGCCTTGAAGTAGGGTGGTGGCTACTGGGTATATAAGGAAACGGGGAGGATGAAAGAAATGCAGAGGTAGAATTGCCAAGACTTGGTGACTGATTAGATTTGCAGAGGTGAAGGAGGGAGAAGAGTTGAAGAGGACTTTGAGGTTGTGAACCTGTATGACTGTAAAGATGGTGATACCCTTGACAGAAATGGGCTACTTGGAAGGAGGGAAGGGAATAAGGGGAAAAATAATGAGTCCCATTTCTGACCTGTTGCGTTTGAGCTGCCTATGGGACATCTGGGTAGAGAAATGTAGTGAGCCCTTGAAAGAGAAGATGGCTGGATATATAAAGGTGGTAGTCACCTACATAAATGAACCTGGGACAAGGGGAGGGGTGAATGATATCACTGTGATTCAATATATGGAGAGAAGAGGGCAGAGGGTACCCCCATGTTCTTTGGGATATACACATGCGTAGTGGTCAGAATATGATCTTGTCCTGTGCATGTCTTCAGGCCTCTTCCCATGAATCACCTATGCAATATTTACCCGGCTCATTTCTTCTTATTGAAACCTTCTCTTTCCTTAAGGCTGAGCTCAGAAGTCACCTCTCTCATGAAGCCTCCCCTGATCCCCGAAGCTTTAACTAGGAATTTTTGCACTTGAAAGAAATTTCACAAACTGTGTCTGGGGAAAACTAAACAGTTTGTGCCCTCAGTTGATTGGAAAGTGGCACCAGCCCATTGGAGGTAGCAATGTGGGTATGTTGGCTCAAGCCTGCTACATGAGTGGGGGTGAGAGTGTGAGAGTAGGGCAAGCAAGGGAGAATTTCACCCCATCTTGAAATCTGATAGTTTTCTATTTCAACTAATTCTTGCTAAGGAATATTGATTCTACCTTGTTCAAGGTCTGCAGGTGCTACGAGAACTGTCTGAATTAAGTGCACTGGGTAAGAACCCAAGGGGCCTCACATTTGTTGTAGCTCTCCTGATTTCTTTCCATGTGTTTACATGTTGTCTCCCCTATTAAACTGCGGGCTCCTTGAGAGCAGGCAATTTTACCTCTCTTTGTATTCTTTGTGCCTGGCAAATAGTAGGCGATTAATATATGTTGATCTATTGATTAAAAGAGCCCTTTCCTTTCTCCTATTTTCCCCTAAAGTACTTTGTCTAAACCTTCTTTATCTCACTTACACTGAAACCTTGTATCCTATTTATTGTGTACAGAATCAATTTCCATATCATAAAAGAGACACGAGGAAATTTACACGGCTGTTCCGTGTTCAATTACGATAATTCTCTTGTCTGCCTTGAAGTCGTGAAGTGGCTTTGAATGCAATTCCATGGGACTTTAAGCGTGTGCCAAGACCGAAGCTGTGGGAAATGGGTAAACGCTGCCATGTTATTTACTACCCAGCATTTTGTATCTTTCATCATCTCGCCTTTATGATGGTGCTTTATGCTCGTCATTAGCCAGTTCATCATCTCTGCTAACAAAATTGCTCGGCTCTGCCATGCATGGGATTGCAGGCAGGGTTCTGAGGGAGCCTTGACTCTCCCTGTATAATGTTTGCCCCCCCGCTGACAGCTGAGCATGTGGTGGGCCTTGCTTGCCCAGTCAACGCCCTCTAAAATAACCTCGTTAACAGAGCATAATGGAGAAACAGTTGCTGTCCAGACGCTGGGGGTGGGGAGTGCTTTTTTAATGTGAGCTGGGATTAACACGGTCATATCTCATGAATGACAAAAAAAAAAAGTATTTGCAGTCCTTCTCTATCATTGCTTCCGGGCCAAATTGAAAGAGGAGATGCCATAAGACACTGGACTTAGAGGCAGCTTGGAATGCCAGACCTGCAATGAGGAAGATCTGAGTTCAAATCAAGCCTCAGATACTTACTAGCTGTGTGACCCTCGGCAAGTCACATCACCTCTGTTTGCCTCACTTCTCTCATCTATAAAATGGGGATAATAACAGGAACCTCCCCCCACCCCCTGCCCTTCTTGTGAGGATCAAATGAGATCAAGATTGTAAAGCACTTACTAGGTGTCTGGCACCTAGCAGGTATTATCTAAACGTTAGCTATTGTTATGGTTATCTCATTATTACCTGGGCTAAAATCTCATCTCAAACCCTTAATCAATTGTGACCTAACTATCTAGATCTCAGTTTCCTCCTTTGTAACAATGAGAAGGAGGGCTGGTCTCTAAAGTCCCTTCCAACTCCAGACTCAAGGTCCTGTAAATGCCAGAAGGATAGAAAAGAACCCTGGAATTGGAGTCAAAGGACCTGAGTTCAAATTCTGCCTCTGAGGACTGTCCTTGGAGCAAATTGTCTGTCTTCTCTGGGCCTCACTTCCTTCTTTTGTCAAATGAAGGGACTGGGCATGTTGCCTTCTATGGACTATTCCAGTGGAGATCTGTGACTTCCTTCTTTATTTTTTCAAATGAACACTTGTTCATATCTAACTGCATACTCTGAAGAGTCTGGTGGGTTGTGTGTGTATGGGTGTTTCTGAAGCAATGAGAGTTAAGTGACTTGCCCTGCTAGTAAGTGTCTGAGGTCAGATTTGAACTCAGGTCCTCCTGCCTCCAGATCTCCACCAGGCTAGCTGCCTCAGAGCTTGGTGTTTCTGGAAAGCCAAGGAAAACATGTTATTGTAACCAGAACTGTGGGAAGAATAGGGATTCAGGACTGAGTGCCCAATGCTTCACCCTACTTTTGCAGGTAAAAACAGAAACTTTTGAATTAATCTAAGTTGCAGATGGTTGAAAACTTAAATGAGGCTTTGTGACTTCCCTTATTGAGAATCATGTGGGCAAAAAACTGAGAACGAACAGCCAGGAGATTTACCCTTTAGACCCAACTCTGCCATAACTATCTATGTGCCCTCAGGCAAGTGGCTTCCACTCTTGGGTTTAAGTTTCCTCCTTTGTAGAAGAAGGAATTTAGATGAGATTGTTCAAGAGCAAGAAGAGGCCTCAGAGACTATCTAGTGTATCCCCACTCATTCTGTAGATGGAGAAAATGAGACCCAGGGAGGTTCACTGACTTGCCCAAGGTCACAAAAGTAGTAAGTCAGCTGCCTCTCTTGTACTAAGTCTTCTCATCTGCAGTGTCTGACATTCCATGGTTTTGTGGGATGATACTAGCTGCTTACATGAATGCATCTTTTGCTAATACCAGTCGTGATGAGTTGCTAGAGACACATAGAGGTTAAATGACTTGTTTAGGGTCATTTAACTAGTAAGTATCAGAAGTATAGCTTTACATCTTTATGACTCCCAAGCGAGTCCAATCCATATGTTATGTCATACTAATAACATTTACATACCACATTAAGACACTGTTTTTCTCATTTGATCAATTGCATGATCCTTACAACAACCCTAGGAGGTAGGGGCTATCATGATCCCCGTTTTACAGATGAGGCAGAGAAAGGTGAAGTGACATTCTCAGAGTCACAAAGCTAGTGAGTGTCTGAAGGTCTATTTGAACTTAAATTTTCCTGACTCCAGGGCCAGTGCCCTAGTGACTTCCAGGCTTTGGAATCCTGTTTTAGATCCAACCTCCTTAAATGCTCATAAATCCTGAATCTTTCTGAATATATTCCTCAAAACACCAGCTGTTGTACTGTCAATTACATGCTATCACATGGTGATGGTGACAATAATTTACTTAAAATAGAAAGCCAAGATAAAATTAGGGAAAAAAAAGGTATTAACAGCAAATATCTCCAATGCCGGTGGCCCAAGCCAAACCATCAATGCCCCTTCTTTCTCTCCTCTCCCCTAAAAAACCAAACCCCAATACAACAAAACTGCAGGGGGATAGAAAGTTTTGAGTCAGTCAGGACTAGCACCTCTGGCCTGAGGACTTGCAGTGTCTTTTTCAGGACTGTTTGTCCACATTTGGTGTCCATCTATTACCCCAACTCTCACCTGTGGCTCCAAGAAGCTGTAGTATGAGCATCAGCTACGCTCCAGTTAAAACTGTCTTGGCAGATGGGCTAAACCAGGCTAAGGGTAACTGACAGCCCTCAAACCCATCAGTGAGCTAGGGGAATGTCTTCTCTAAGTCTCTGAAGACTTCCCCAGTGGAATGGATTGGATGAGAACAATTTGTTCCAATGGCCATGAAGGGGGCTGAAGCAGGTGCTGTGGAGCCTTAGAGCTTGGTCAGACATTGAAGATGCCAAGGTCACCCATTGCATCCTGGGCCATTGCCAGTTTTGACTTTTGTCTTGGTACTGGACTTTGGTGAGTCAGGAAGAGAAGGTGAGGCTGATGACTGTGCAACTCTGCCTTACTTAAATCTATCCACTCACAAGTCAAGACATCACCATGTGATATCATTGGTCCTCTTTGATAATGATCATGAACAACAACATTAAACATGTACTCTGTGCCAAGCACTGCTCTAAGCACTGGGGATACAAACATGAAATAAATCCATAAGTACTTAAAGAACCTATGTATGTGGTTACTTATCCTCTGTCAGTGACATTGAAAAGACTGTGGAGAAGGGGAGAGGTAGCTTAGGACTGGAGAAGGGGAAATGTACTGATTTCCAAAAAAGGAAAGAAAATAGAATCTACACACTCTATGCTGAAAATCTTGACTTTGAATCCTGGGACAACTCTAGGGAGGAACATTAAAAAGATGTGTAATGAAAGTGTAAAAAGGGAAAGCCTTGCTGACAAAGAGCCCCGAAGGGTTTCATCTGCAAACTATTGGGTTAAAATGACTGGATTTCTTTTCTTGACAGGGTTCCTAAACTGAAAGATGAGGGGAGGGCTATAGCTAGGTAGGTAGAGTTTACCTAGTTTAGAAAGGCTTTTGGTAAGCCTTTAGTGTACCATCTCATAATATTCTTATGGAGAAAATGGAGAAACATGGCCTTGTTTATAATACACTTAGATGGGTTAGTAAATAGTTCAATGGCCAGACTGAGTTTGTAAATGATTCAGTTTCAGTGAGGCAGACGGTGTCTAGAGGAGTACCCTAGGGATCTGGGTTTGGCCCAATGCCTTTTAATATTCTTATCAACGTCTGGATAAAGGCACACATGGCATGCTAATAAAATCTGCAAATAACACTAAGCTGGGAGGAAGTGCTAATAGTGGTTGGCAGTGAGTCGGGATATCAGGATATTCTGACAGTCTGTGACCGTGGTTCTCAGAATTTTTGGTCTCGGGATCCCTTTATACTCTTAAAAATTGAGGACCCCAAAGAGCTTTTGTTTGTGTAGGTTATATCTGTCAATATTTTCTGTATTAGAAATAAAAATGGACAGTCTTTGAAAATATTTATTGATTGATTTATTTAAAACAATAACAAACCCATGATATTTTAACATTATGTTTTATTTTAGGGAAAGATACTGTATTTTCCAAAACAAAATAAAATAACAAAAAGAGGGGCATTGTTTTACATATTTTTGCAAATCTCTTTAGTGTCTGGCTTAATGAAAGACAGCTGGGATGCTTATATCTGCTCTGAATTTGATCTGTTACAGTATATTGTTTTTGGTTTCAAGTATATGAAGAAAATCTAGCCTCACACAGATAGGCAGTTGGGAAAGGAAGGAGTATTTTAATAGGCAAAGTCTTAGTGACTTTATGTGAAGGCTTATTATGAAAATGTTTTTTACTTCAAGGAGCTCCTACAAGGGTCTCAAGAACCCCCAGAGGTCCTCAGACTGTACTTTGAGAACCACAGGCCTAGGATATTAATCGAACCTAGGAGAGGGAGTGGGTATGTGATGTCACTGGTGTAGGGAACTCGCTGATGAGGGAATTGTCTACCAGGGCTGGCTAGCACCTTCTCTCACTTGTTCTGTTTGATTCTAGAGAACAGGACTGGAAGGAAGTGGCGGAAGAGGCAAACTGAAGCTTGAGATCAGGAAAATCTGCAACATGATGAAAGCAGACCCAAAGTAGAAGTAATTGTTTTAGGAGGTGGGGAACTTCCCATCATGGGGAACTCACAGGTTTAGAGCTCACACTCCATTCCCCCCTTTCCCAAATCCCCTCTTTGCAAAGAGAAGTAACATTGGTTTTAGCGGAAAGAGTTCTGGATTTAAAGTCAGGCGCTGGTTCAAATCCTACTTGTTAGACCTTGGGCAAATCAGTCAGTCACCTAGCATTTATTAAACACCTACTATGTACAAAGCACTTTGCTAAGTGCTAGTGATACAAAGAAGAGAGAAAGACAGTCCTTGCTCTACCAAAGCCTGTTGGGGGAGACAATGTGTAAACAACTATGTACGAACAAGATACAGTATACAGGAGAAATTGGAGATGATTTCAGAAGGAAGGCATTAGAAGTAGGAGGTATGGGAGAGGCTTCTTGCAAAATATGGGACTTTGGCTGAGACTTGAAGGAAGCCAGGGAAGCCAGGAAGCAGAAATGAGGGAGAACATCCAAGGAATGGGGAATATCTAGTGAATAGCAAAGAGACCAGTGTCTCAGAATTGTGAGGAGAGGGATGTGGGGTGGGAAATAGGTTGTGAGAAGACTGGAATGGCAGGAAGGGGCTAAGTTATGAAGGGCTTTAAAAGCCAAGTGGAGGACTTTGGATTTGATCCTGGAGCTGCTGGAGTTTATAGAATGGGGGTAAGGGGGAGTGGGCTAATATGATCAGACCTGCCTTTTAGGAAGATCAATCTAACAACTGAATGGAGGATAGATTGGAATGAGGAGAGAGCAGAGGTAGGGAAAGCAACCAGCAGGCTATGGCAATAGTAATGAAAAAGTCACCTAACTCCATTGGTCCTCAGTTTCCTCATCTGTAAAAGGAGGGAGTTGGAATTAGATGATCTCCAAACTCTACCTCTAAAATTGATGACCTTATTATCTATGGCAGGAAGAGGGAGTTCACAATGTTTGTTAGCACATGCTGACATCAAGTTCTTGCTGAGACTCCTGAAGAATCCATATTTCAGGGGATCTGGTTTAGTTCCAAGTCAAGGAAGATTCAGGATCCAAGTAGCTTAGGTGATTTATGGAAATTGGAGGGGTCCTACTCAGGCAATCTGATTGGGTTCACATCCCTGAAATCATAGCCAGGAGATTCCAATCAGCTTAGAAACGGAAAACCTGGGGTTTCCAGAGAAGGGACTGAGCAGAAAGGAAGTGTATGACTCAGAGACAGACAGCCTGCTGAATAGAGGAAAGTCTAGGCCAGGAGAGTCAGAAGTTTTCTTTTTGGATTAGAACGTGAAGGAATACAAGCAAACATGGGTGACCAAAAGTGCTTCCCATTTCCACTCCTTAAATGTTTTCTTCCGATGGGGCTTATTTTCTAAGCACGGACCCCTCATTGCACAGCCCCCTTTCCCTAAAGGAACTATAGTTTGAATTGTGTTCTGCCTTCAGCTCCTCATTACAAGTGGCCTTCCTGAGATCTGTGTCACAACTGGATGCTGATGGTCAATGGAAGTAATTAATAATGTCCCTGCCAAATTACCAGCAAGTCCTATGTTCACCGAATTCCTGGAGCCGCTCCTCTAGAATGGGTAGAGTTGGCACCAGATAGATGTTCTCAAAGGTGCTGTGGGCAGATGCCCAGGATGCCATTGCACTGCTCATTTGCCAGAGATCCAGGCCATGATGACTCTCTTCCTTAGTTACCTCTCTCCACATAGTCTAATGTCTGCGGTGAGGTTGCTGGAAATATGCCTGGAGACTCTGATCTTCTCTGGGCCAGGCCAGGCAAGGACAATGAAAACACTACAACAATGGAAACATTTGGAAGTCTGAAGAGAAAACATGCTTTTTCTGCCTGAAAAATGGCAGATTTTGTAGCAGCCTGCAGATGAGCCAAAGCAAAGTATCTGAAGCCCTTTGACCACCTACGTGTCTGAACCATGCTTCCACTGCAGGATCATAGGTTTGATAAAATCTTCTTAATAATTCAACAAGTGTTTATTAAATGACTTCCTAGGTGTTGGGGATATAAAAACAAAGAATAAAAAAGCCCTCTCTTCATGGTGAGCTTACATTCTAATGGTGGAGCCAAGTACATTACAAGTATCATATACAGCATAAATGTAAGGTTAATAAACAAAATATATACAAAGTGATTAAATACAATTGAATTGGGGAGGGGGGAGCCAACAGTTGAGGGGATCAAGAAAGAACACGAAGAAATTGGTTCCTGACTTGCATCTGAAAGGAAGAAAGGGGCTCTGTGAGGGAGAAGTAAGGAGCAAGTACATTCCAGACATGGGAGATGACAGAATAAAAGCATGGAGAAGGGAAATGGAGGTTATGAGAGAAGACCAGTTTGACTGTACTGCAGGCTTTGTTATGTGGAGGAGGGGAGTAATGTCTGGTGGGGCCAGAAGGATAAGTGGGGGCCAGGTTGTGTAGAGCTTTCAAAGCTAAACCCATTTTATTCTAAAGACAATAGGAGGCCACTCGAGTTGGATTTTATATTTATCTCTATTAAATTTGATCTTAATAGCTGACCTTAGAGCTCATGAAAGGGCTTTAGCTTTTTCCAGGATAAGGATTTTTTTAATATAAAAACTTTTTGTGGACTCTCACTTAATTAATATTTGTAATATTAGTATCTCCTGGTTGAGAAAATATGTTGTGACAACAAACGAATAGGATTTCAGTCACACTTTTAGATGAATTTGGGTTTTATTCATTCAGTATATCTACCAACAGTTGAAATATATGTGAAAGATGTTTTTTAATTGGTTTGTTCAGTCATTTTCAGTCACGTCTGACTCTTCTTGGTCCCATTTGGGGTTTTATAGGCAAAGATACTGACGTGGTTTGCCATTTCCTTTTTCAGCTTATTTTACAGATGAGGCAACTGAGGCAAATAGGATTAAGTGACTTGCCCAGGGTCACACAGCTAGGAAGTGTCTGAGGTCAGATTTGAACTCAGGAAGATGAGTCTTCCTGACTCCAGGCCTGACTCCCTATTCACTGTACCACTTAGCTGCTTCTCTCTCTCTCTCTTACTCTCTTCTTCCTTCCTTCCTCCCTTCCTTCCTTCCTTCCTTCCTTCCTTCCTTCCTTCCTTCCTTCCTTTTTCTCTTTCTTTCTTTCTTTCTTTCTTTCTTTCTTTCTTTCTTTCTTTCTTTCTTTCTTTCTTTCCTTTTCTTTCCTTCTTCCTTCCTTCCTTCCTTCCTTCCTTCCTTCCTTCCTTCCTTCCTTCCTTCCTTCCTTCCTTCCTTCCTTCCTTCCTTTTTATTTTTAACTGAGAATGACATTTATTTTGCTATCCCCCAAATTGATGGACACCAATTTTGTTTCTGGTTCTTTGCTACCACTTTTAGAAAGATCTGCTGTTACAATTCTAGTCTATGTGGGATCTTTTATTTCTGTCTTTGATCCTCTTGAGTATATGCCTCCCAGGGGCATCTCTGAGTCAATCCAACCCACTCATTTTGCATGTGAGACAACCGACAACCAGAAATGGTGAAGTATCATTTAGGAAGCAGAGCATATGCCTGATGGCAGAGGGAAGTCACTCCATAAAGCATCTCTGTGTCGTGGTAGAAAAAACAGTGACCATGATGATAGGCAGAGCTCGGTTTAAACCCTATCCTAGATACTTACTGTACAAGCTTCTTAACTAATCCATGTTGGTCTCAGTTTCATCATCTGTACAATGGGGATAATAACCACAGCCCTGAACTTGTGATGGTCAAATGAACTAATATATAGAATGTACTTTATGTGATATAAATGTGAGCTATAATTATGCATGCAAAGGACTTTGAAAATTTTAGCACTCTCTATATGTGTCAATTTAAAAAGCTAAATGTCAGTCAAATGTCAGACATCTAGATGTCTACATGTAAATGTAGGGAGGGAGCATGGTATAATGTGAAGAATTCTATCTTCAAAGGCTCTGGATTCAAATTCTGCCTCTGATGCTTACTGTGTGGTCCTGGGTAAATGATCAAATCCCTGTGCCTCAGTTTTCTCATCTTTAAAATGGTTGGGGTGGGGGGAGGCAGTTTTGATGGACTTGATGGCCTCTAATGTATGTATCAGTTCTAGATCTATTATCTTTAAAGATGGCATGTAAGCTATTATTAAGGCAGTTAGATGGTTCAGTGGATAGAGCACTGGGCCTGAAATCAGGAAGACCTGAGTTCAAATCTGGCCTTAGACATTTACTAGTTGTGTGACCCTGGGCAAGTCACTTAACCTCTGTTTGCCTCAATTTCCTCATCTGTAAAATGAGCTGGAAAAGGAAATGACAAAGCCACTCCAGTATCTCTGCCAAGAAAACTCCACAGGGGGTCATGAAGAGTCAGACACGACTGAATAACACAACAAAGCTTATTATTCATGTTATTATTATTGATGTTTCCTTTTTCTGCCACTTCTGTGTGTCTGGGTATTTATTGCTTGTTCTTTCTCCTCATCTCTCTGTCTGGGAACACGCCTGAAGGGATAAAAGCATATACGTGGATGAAATCTTCTTTATTTACACCACCTTTGGGTTCTTTCCATAGTCCAGTTGGAATCCCACATTGGCGGGAGGAGGCAGACCAAATTGTGTAAAGAACTGGAAAAAGCCATTTCTTCAAAGCATGGATGTCATGCCTGGCAGCGGTCAGATCTTAGAGCCAGCCCCTGGTGGAACGGCACATTTCAAAACAGCCTCCCATTTCTTCTCTGAGGGGGCAAATTCCTGATTAGAAAGACGTTTTCTTGTGGCGCTGGTAAGAAAGATGGCTTGATTTCTCTCATCAAATTCTCCTTTTTAAAAGTAAAGAACCCAGTCCGTTTTCTAAAATTATATTAAGCAATTTTTCTCTGTGCATATTTTAGACTCAATAATGTGAAATTGCTATTTGTAACACATTTGACACTTTGCTAATTATTTTACTTCAACCGTGCACCAAGGTTCTCAGTGTTTCAGGAATATGGCGTTCTGGCTTTTTGGCTAATTGCTGTCAGATTAAAATAGTCATTTGATGCTCCAAATGGAACTAGGGAAGAAAGGGGGTGTTTTTCATAAGGGTGGAGGCAAAAATGATTGTTAGCATTTCTCATAAAGTCATTTCACTAAAATTTAACCTTAAACTTGGAAATATCTCTATGAGAGACTAGTGTTCTTTTGGGAGAAGGATATCCTCTCTCATTGCCCCCTTCCATGATTTGAAGGAAAGGAACCCAAATTTAGAGCAGGAAAGGACCTTGGTGGTTATCTAGTCCAATCCCCTATTAATTGCGCCCTTCCTATATGCCAGTCACAGTAAAGAAAGGGAAACAGTCTCACCCCTCAAGGGGTTTACATTCTAAAGGAGTAGATATCATGGAAATAAGTAGGCACATGTAGGTAGGTGGCAGAGTGTATAGAGCTCTAGACCTGGAGTCAGGAAGACTAATTCAAATTAAGGTCAAATTAAGATTCAAATCTGACCTTAGATACTTACTAGCTGTGTGACCCTGGATAAGTCATTTAACACTATTTGTCTCAGTTTTCTCATCTTTCAAGTGAGCTGGAAAAGGAAATGGCAAACCATTCCAGTGTCTTTGTCAAAAAATCCCCAAATAGGCTCATGGAGAGTTGGACTTGACTGAAATGATTGAAAAACAATAAAAAGGATAAATAAAGAGCGTGGTAGATGGAAGGTAACCTTAAAGAGGAGAGTTCTAGAAGCTGGAAAGACCAAGGAAAGTTTCCAGCAGAAGGTGATGTTTGAACTAAGTCTTGAAGGAAGATAGTGATTCTAAGAAATGAAGATGAGGAAGGAATGCTTTCCAGTTGTAGAGGTCAACCAGTGCAAAAGCATAGAGGTGGGAGATGCAGTCATGATGGGATATAGATTGTAGAGACCACTGAGGCCAACTCCTTCCTTTTACAGCTGAAGAAATTGGCTCTCAGAGAAGTGAAATGTCTTATCCAAGGTAAGTGGCAAAGCTGGTAGTTCAACCCAGGTCTTCTAACTCCAAAAAGGATTCTTCTACCACATGGAAATTACTTGTCCAAGGTCATATAGGTAATAGAACTAAGATTTGAACTCAGACTCCAGAACTGATGCTTGTCCAAGGTCACATGGGAAGTGTCTGAAGCAAGATTTAAACTCAGATCTTCCTTATTTCAAGTCCAATATTCTATCTGTTGCATCACCTAGGTGTTCCCTAAGGAGTAGTACATACAGTGTTTATTTTGTATATACTATAGGTGCATATTATCTCATCCTATAGAATATTAGCTTCTTGAGGGCAGAGATTATTTCATTCTTGGTATTTATATTCCCAGCATCTAGCCCAGTGCCTGACACATAGTAGATGCCTAATAAATGCTTGGTTGATTGCTTGACTATTGTCAATGAAAATTTGGGGAATAAAATTGAAATTTCCAAATTTCAAAGTGAGTTGGGGCCACTCTCTCTCTCTCTCTCTCTCTCTCTCTCTCTCTCTCTCTCTCTCTCTCTCTCTCACTCTCACACATAGTCTGAGCAGCTAAGGGTTTCAAGTCAAGTGGGTAATGGCTAATGGAAGTTCTATTATTTTTTGCATCTTTAAACCAAGGACATGGAGGTTCCTAGCATATTCACAAACATTTATAGTTAGTGAGCCTTCACGAGAAATGTTTATTTCAGTTCTTCCTATAATCTGCTGAACCCAAGACCATGGGTGAGTAATGAGCTTTTCTTGCCTGGGAAGTGTGTAAAAATGTTGCCTCTTATTTTCCTACCCAAGAAGACCATTAACTTTGAAGACAGAGTGTTTGGGTCCAAATCCTGCCTTTGATGCTTCCTTCCAGTGTGACCTAGGGCAAGTCACTTATTGTTAATGGGTCTCAGTTTCCTTATCTGTAAAATCAGGAGATGGGACTAGATGGCTTCTAAGTTCCCTTCTAGATTAGATTCTAGAGTCATAAGTATGATTGTGACTTCACTGGGCATGGGCTTAGGGAGGAAACGGAGGTAAAATGTTGAATTTCTGGTACTTACTTGTGAGGCTGATTTAAGTAGCATTAATGATGGAGAGACAGTGGCTTTACAGAAAGATTGCTTCATGCACTTTGAAGTCAGGGTCTCATGTCTGTCAGTGGACTTAAAAAAAACATATTTCACTTGAACCAAATGGCTTTCCCATCATTATTCCCAAAGGGGTCTGCAGGAAAGATCCAAGAGATGCAAAGCATTCCTTTCTTCTTCCCCATAGGCACAGGATACACACACACACACACACACACACACACACACACACACACACACACACAGAATGACACAGAGACACTGATAAAGACTCAGAATGATAGAGAGAACCCAGTTATTTAACAACAATGACAAAACAAAATCATACAGATAGGCAGGTAGAGATACAGAATGAGAGTCATTGGATTGCAGAGAGGAGGGAGACAGAGAGTCAGAGACAGAGATAGACACAGAGAAGAGTCAGAGATAGAGACAGAGACATAGAGAAGGACAGAGACTGTCCGAGACAGAAATACAGACAAAGAGACAGAGACAGAAAGAAACACAGAAAGAGATAGAGACAGTTAGACACAGAAGGACAGAGACAGACAAACACGGAGGCACAAAGAGACAGACATAGAGACAAAGAAAGTTTACAGTGAAGCCAAATGAATGCCTGTCTCCACCCCATGACTACTGACAACATAAAGAAAGAGGGGAATGGGGGTGGGAGGAAGAGAGGGGAGAGAGAGAGAGAGAGAGAGAGAGAGAGAGAGAGAGAGAGAGAGATCCTAGGCAGTGATGTGAGTAATGCAAGATAAAACTAGGAAGATAGGTTGGAACCAGATTGTGAAGGGCTTTCACATCCGTCCCACTGTCACATCCCAACACAACAAAATGAGAGATGAAGGCAGAAATAGAATGGTAGATATATAGACATAAGAGCAGAGAGACAGAGATATAAAGGAGGGAAGGAGAGAGGGAGAGGGGAAGAGGGAGAGGGGAAGAGAGAGAGAGAGGTTCTGCTCATTCATTTTTCCAGCTCCCAGCTTCAGAGACCTGCCCTGCCCCTCTTTTCTCCATGGCCCGAAATCTCGACAGTCCTTTCTGGCAGGTGAGTGCAGATGCGGACTTTCAAAGTTTTAATAAAAATTGTCCTTTTGCTTGAAGCTATTCATTACTTCCTTTGGCACTGATAGCACCAAGAAGAATGGCACATTTACTATATCAACACTTGCTAGAAAGCTCTTGTTGGGAGAAATGTTGTTTATCAGAGACTAGTTGGCTCCAGCACCTGGTAGGTTTCCTCATGTATTTTAATGATGAATTGGGCAGCAGGGAAGTGGAGGCAGAGGAGGGGTGGAGGGAGAGAGCCTTCCTTCAGCCAGACTGACTAGGTTCTGCTGCCCATTGTTTTCTCCCTTCAATAGGAATAATGAAATAGAGGCCTGGAGTCAGCCTACATTATGCATGGGCCCTGTCCAGCTTTACACTTCCGAATTTCCCAATAGCTAGAGAATGTAGTTATTACACATTTTGTTTTCTTCAGTGAGAAAATAGCTAGAGTTGTGAGTAATTCATTCCCCACAGAGAACTTAGAACTGCCCGGAACCCTGCTGCTGGCAAACCCGTCTTAGTGCTGACTCCTAACCAGCCAGCCAGTCAATCAGTCAGTCAATCAATTAACCCAGCATTTGTTTAGTGCCACCTGGGGGCTGTGTACTGTCATTCTCTACTATGGGGGAATCGAGAGAATCCCAGAATCAGACATTTCCAGAGCTTGAAGGGAGCTCAAAGGGTAGCTAATTTAGCTTCTACCTGACAAGCCATTATCCTACCTTGTCTTGAAGACCTTTGGTGCAGAGGAATCTATTCCCTCTACTCTGGATGAGGGCAGGGTCAAGGTGTGATGGGTGGGGGAGGGGAGCAATCTGAGAAGCAGCATGGCAGAAGAGGGCACTCCCCTCTCCCTGCCCCCGTGTGATCTGAACCAGATTAAAATGCCATTGGGAAATAATTAACATAATAAAAATACAATAAAACATAGACAACATTATATTTTAAAACTAGGTTAATGTGTGGCCCATGGAGATCCTTATATACAGTTTGGTGGTCCTCATTTTAATTTAAGTTTGACTGCAAGCTTAAGTGAGAAAAATGGAGTCACCAAAAGAATAGAAGGGAATAAACAGTTAGGAAGTACCAGCTCTGTTCTAGGCACTGGGCTAAGTGCTTTGCAAATGGCTCATTTGATTTTCACAATAACCCTGGGAGGTAGGAGCTATTAAAATCCCCATTTTATAGATGAGGAAACCAAGGTAAAGAGAGGTTAAGTGACCTACCCAGGGTCACACAGCTAGCAAGTGCTGAGGCCAGTTTTGAACTCAGATCTTTTTGACTCTAGTCCTGGTGCTCTATTCACAGCTACATGTAGCTACCTATGGCTCAGGAGCTGGGTTCACATCCTACTCTGAATATTTACTAACCATATGATGTTGGGCAAGTCACATAATATCCCCTGAACATTAGTTTCTTATTTATAAGTTAGGGATAATAAATGCCTAAAGTATATATCTCATAGGTGAGGATTGAACGAGATTCCATATGCCATAAACTTTCCATACCTTAAAGGACTATATTGTTGTTTTAAATAGGAGAAGGAATGAACCTCCTTATTATTTACAGAAATATTTGTCGTAAGTATTTTTGTTACTTTCATTCATTCATTTAGGAGAAAGAGAGTGTCATGGAATCAGATAATGTCAATTGGAGCTACTCCAGTGTTAGGAGAGCTGCCTGGCTGGAAGGGGCCTTAAAACATGGAATATAGCAGAACAAAGTTGGTTGGGACCTTAGAACATGGAGAAAAGTGTGCCAGAGCTGGTAAGGACCTTAGAACATGGAACATAGCATGGCAGAGCTGGTTGCGACCTTAGACTGTGGTACATAAATGCAATTCTATTACACCATAAGAAATAATGAAACAGACAATTTAGAGGAAACTGGAAAGCTTTGTATGAACTGCTTTGGAGTGAACTGAATAGAACTATTAAGAACAATTTATACAGTGACAACAACGTTACAAAGGAAAACAACTTTTGAAGATTTTAGGACTCTGATCAATGCAATGATTAAATCAAGTACAAAGGATTGAATATGAAACATACTCCCCACCTTCTACCAGAGATGATGGTCTTAAAATTCAGAACAAGCATACATTTTTGAACATGGCCAATGTGAGAATTTGTTTTGATGGATTATACATACTTGTTATCAGGGTTTTATTTTGCTTTTTTATTGTTTAATTGAGTGAACAGTGGGATGGAGATAAAATGAATACTTGTATAAATACAGTTAAAAAGAAAAAAAAAGAATATGGAACATAGCATTTCAGGGCTGGCTGGGACCTTAAATATAGAGAAGAGCGCATTAGGCCAGAGCAGGATGGGGCCTTTAGAACACAGACTAGTAAAACTAAAAAGGTTTTAGAACACAGGGTGTTAAAGTTGAAAGCACATTAGAGACCAATTCCCAGAGTTTATAGATGAGGACACTGAGGCACACATAAATTCTCCTAATCCTTCCAAACTAAAGGCCTGTAAAAGGAATGTGGGTTAGGAATGAAAAACATACAGCAACAGAAACTTGGGTTTACTCTGAGCTTTATCACGGGGACAGTTCTGGCCAAGAAGGGACTGCAGGCTCTCTCTTCTTTGAAGTACAGATTGTGACATCCATTAGTCCTCACATTTCCCAGAACATGTGGTAGAGGTTATTGCCAGTGTCAGCAATTTTTATATGGTAAATCAAAGCAAATTCTTTTCCCAGAGTAGCAAGACAGCTATTTTAGTTCAAAAAAACATCCCTTAAAGACCTACTATGTGCAATGCATTGATTGTATGCTGTAACCAAAGGTAAAGAACACATTATTCCTGTTCTTAAGGGGCTTACAGTCTAGTAGGTGGGTTGTAAATCTGTATGACACAAGGTAAGGAGTAAGAAGGCCATCAGTTAAAAATATCTGTTAAGTGCTTACTACTTATTACAAACTGTGAAGAGGTCTAGGGATACAGAGAAAGGCAAAAATAATCTCTGTCCTCAAGGACCTCACTTCCATTCTAAGGCAACATGTAAATTGTTAAGTCCTTTTGGTCATACCTGACTCTTCATGACCCCATTTGGGGTTTTCTCAGCAAAGATACTGGAGTGGTTTGCTATTTCCTTTTTTTTTTTTTTGCTCATTTTACAGATGAGGAAACTGAAGCAAACAGGGTGAAGTGACTTGCTCAGGGTCACCCAGACACCCAGTGTCTGAGGCCAGATTTGTCTTCCTGACTTCAGGTCCAATGCTCTATAAACTAACTGCTCTCTAACATGAAAATTAGATATATACACAATAGATAGAGAATAGATGAGAATGGAAGGTACTAGCAGTTAGGGCTATGAGAAAGCTCTCCTACAAAAGGTAGGATTTGAACTGGCTCTTACAGGAAGCTAGGGAAGAAACTAAGAGGCAGGGCTAAGGATGGAGGGCATTCCAGCCATAGGGAGTAGCCAGTGCAAAGGCCCAGAGATGAGAGATCAGATGTCATGCTCAAGGAAGAGCAAGGAGGCCCAGAATGGCTGGATCATGAGTGTAGAGAGGGGTAAGGGACAGAAAGACCAGCAAGACAAAGGGCTCTCCATGGAACCTTCTCTTTTCTGATCATCATCTCTACCTCCTCCCTCCTGATAACTTGAACTCTGCTCCTGGTCTCCTTGGCTCAGATGGGTGGGCTTTTACTTTATCTTTCCAGGGCCCCAGAGCTCCAGGCTACTTCTGGACAGCTCCACCTCATGAAGCCAAGTACATCTGTTTCCCTCTCTACCTCCATCTAACTCTCCATTATGGGCTGGCTCTCTTCGTATGAATATACCATAGGGCACACATTGTCTCACTGGCTTGCATTTGTATCCCTAGCACTTAGTAAAGGACCTGAAATATATTAAGCACATAATAATCTCTCTCTCTCTCTGTCTGTCTTTCTCTCCCTCCCTCCCTCTCTCTTTTTCTCCCCATGTATAGCCTTCTATTTAATTGCTTAGCTATATATATGTTTATTTGTTTATGTAGATTTGTATGCATTTATCTTATCCTATTCTATCCTATCCTATCTATCCCACCTATCTATCTATCTATCTATCTATCTATCTATCTATCTATCTATCTATCTATCTGTTTGTCTATCTATCTATCTATCTATCTGTTTGTCTATCTATCTATCTATCTATCTATCTATCTATCTATCTATCTATCTATCTGTCTGTCTATCTATCTATTTATCTCTATCTTAGTTGGGAACTAGGTATGAGACAAGACTTCATGGAGTGGGTAGTACCTGTGCTGAGCCTTGAAACAAGATTAAGAATTTGAGAGATGGAGAGAATGCTTTTTGAGTTGATGAAGACAACTTATAAGAATGCATGGTGGGGGCGGCTAGGTGGCAAAGTGAATAGAGCACTGGCCCTGGAGTCAGAAGGACCTGAGTTCGGATCCGGCCTCAGACACTTATCACACACAAACAAACAAAAAAAACCCTAGCCATGTGACCTTGGGCAAGTTACTTAACCCCAATTGCCCTCCAAAAAGCAAAAAAAAAAAAAAAAAGAATGCATGATGGTGGGATAAAAAGAATGCATGGTGGTGGGACATAGTATATTGAGCTTTTTTTTTGGTCTTTTTTGGAGGGGGAAGGCAAGAAAATTGGGGTTAAGTGGCTTGCCCAAGGTCACATGGCTAGTAAGCATTAAATGTTTGAGGTTGGATTTGAACTAAGGTCCTCCTGACCCCAGGGCCGGTGCTCTATTCACTGCACCACTTAGTTGTTCCCATGTTGAGCTTTGAGGACTATTCGTTGTCCATTTAGGATGAGAGGTAGAATGCATAAATGGGGCTAATAAGAAGTAAGGAATGGAAAGATAAGTTGGAGCCAGATTGTATAGAGATTTAAATGTTAGGTAAGATATGTGTATTTCATCCTATGAATAGAACACCTGCAGTTTTTCTAATAGGAGAGTGACAGTATTCTGGCTTATTATGAAGGATGGATTGTAAAGCAGAGGGACAGAGACAGAAAGCTCCTATTCAGCCATGGGGGTTATTCCAATAGTCCAGTTTAGAAGTGAAGAGGGCCTGAATTAGGGTGGGGACAATAGATGTGGAGAGAGGGAGATGTATTTGAGAGATGCTGTGGAGATACTGTATTTGAGAGATACTGTACTTAATGGCACCTGGCAATTCCTTGGATGTGTGTGCATTGTGGGGGGGGGGCAGGTAAAAGTAGAAGTCCAAGGTAATCCTTCGTTTCAAGACTATGTGATTTGGATGGTGTTGGTGCTATAAACACAAATAGGGAAGTTGGGAGGAGCAGGTTGAAGAGGAAGATTGACTAGTGCTGTCTTAGCTATGTTAAACATCTCTATTACCTAGGTGGAAATGTCCAGCAGGCAGTTGGTTGTGTCTGACTGGAGCTCAGGATGGAGTTTGGTTAGCATCTATGTAGAACTGAGATTGAAAGTTGGGAGCTGAGACCGAGAGAGAAGTGGCCTCTCAGAGCAGGGCATATGTATCCTCCTTTACTGGGATATTGCAAAAACTGGATGAGATAATGTATATGATGTACTTTGTAAACCTTGAAGTCTTTAGAAATGTCAGTTATCCTTGTGTACTCTTTTAAAATGAAAACTCCTCTGAGAAGGGACCACATTCAGTCCTCATGACTTGAGGGTGAATGGATTCATCATTTGCTTTCCACCTCCAGTGACCAGGACAATTCAATTAAATTCATCAAAATGTATTGAATGCCTACTATGTGTCATTTCCTATGGTGGGTGAAAATAAGTCTTGCCCTAGAAGAATTTATATTCTACCAGGAAGATACAGTGTGGACACTCATCAGTAAACAGCACTTATATACACTCAAAGAGACCAGTATGGCATGTCTGGGATAGAATATAGCACAATAGCCAGCAATTTTGTTAAGAGAAGATTTATAACAGAGGGATGTGGGACAGGGTGGGGCCCAGTGGTCCTGCTGCTTTCATCTTATATCTTTGTTATTGTCCCTAAATTCACTTTCTTCTTTGTTGGTGTGATAATTGGGGGAAAGTATATGAATGGGAGGAATCTTTTGTCATTTAATTTGTCAGTGAATTTGCTTTGATGCTTGATGAAATATATTTTTCTTTGAATTAAAGTGCTCCCTAGTTGGCTGATAAAAACAATCACATTGGTGTGGGCTTGTGAACTATGGTTTTGAGTAGGTGCTGACTCAAAAAGGGAATTGAACTTGGGGTAGCTTCCTGAAAGCTTATGTTTGAGGGGGTCCTGGGTGCTACTTAGGGAGTAAAGAATAAAGTAATTTGGAACAGGGAGAGTTCTAACAATAGGGGGAAGAGGGAGCAATGTAGTTAGACAGTTCTGGGGGTGGGGTGGGAGGGAGGCACCAAGGATCTGAAAGTTGCATGTGAGGCAATGGGGACAAACTTTGTGACTTTAATATTATGCCAAGATCAGCACATTCACCACACAGTTAAAAATCAGCAGCAGGGCTTTCCTCATATACAAATATGCCTTATCTGTAAATGTTTCTCATATGTAAATGACAGTTTGGTCCTTCCCACTCCAGCAGCTGGTCTGCCTCTAATTATGGGGATTAAGGAAGCACTTCCACTAACAGATTGTATGCCCTCATCTTGTGTTGTAAAGAAAGAACAGGGAAGAGAATTGTGTTGATTGTTTCTGGGCTCTTATGTATTTTCTCTCTGGTGAAATAAAGACTGTCCTGTTTCTCAAATGCATTTTTTACCTTGAATGCTTATACAGGAGCAAGGTACTTAGCTAGTCACATTTATGGAAACCTAGATAAGAGCTAGACTTAGGCTACATTTGGAGATTTTTCCTAAAGTAAATTCTGACTGGGGCCCTAATGAGCCAAAGAGCTATTAATCCTTTGGGCAGTCCCCGAGATCAAGTGTGGTCTTTTTGAATTCAGAACCTGGGGGACCCTGGATAATCTTCATGATCCTAAAATTTCTTGCACTGCTAAAGCACATGGCTAAAGGTCTGGTGACATTAGAATCTGGGATCACAAAGATTCTGTTTCTCATTTGACTTTTGGTAATTCAATAGTGGCATTTCAATGTAATTGGTTTCCTTTGTAATCTTTTGTATTTTATTCAATGCATTTAAAGGAGAAGGACTCCATAGGCAAAGGAGTCCTGGACAGAAACAAATCTTAAGAATCCCTTGTCTAGTACTAAACAGGATACACAGCCACCTCCCCACTTTGGTTTGGAGCCCATCCTGAACCAGTTCTGTCCACATCCTCATAGACCAGATCCTTTCCACATTTTCTCTGGCATATCTGAGTCTGCTGCTCAGGGGTTTTTCAGAGTGGGTCTTTCAACTGGCCAGGGGAGTGGGAGCAATCTTATTCCTGTAGCCCCTTCAATATCACAGTTGACATTCACTCCAAATCTTGTAACCTACTTGTAGAATTCTAACTAGACATTATTTTTCCTCATCTGAACTTAGAACAGCTAAAATGGTGATGTTGAAGGTGCCGCTCAGCCAAGAGAGGACAATTCAGCCTTGTCCCTAGGGTTAATTTTGTTGTTGTTGTTGAGAAAAGCAGGACCAGAAGACCCTGTGCTAGGACCCTTTGTATCATGGCTGCAGACATGCTGCTGCCCTCCCTAGGAGGAAGTATCTCTTTCCTCTCCCCCCAAGTCAGTCCCCTGGGACAAAGGCTCATTTTGCTCTATTAGTTATGGCTCTGTGTTCTTATAATATACCTGTCAGATCTCCCTAATAGACCCCTTGAGGTAAAGGACTGTGTCCTTTTGAAATTTTGTCTGCTTAGGGCCTTGTTTTTTTCCCTTAGATGTAGTAAGTACTCAATAAACTGCTGAGAGGAACAGCTTGGCATAATGGGATAGAGTAAGACCTGAGTTCAAATTTTATCTCAGGCACTAGCTGCCTGCCCGTAGGTGAGTCATTTTATGCCTCTTATTCTATAGATGAGTTTTCTCATCTATAAAATGGAAATAATAACAGTTATATTCCCTTCCCAGGGTTGTTGTGAAGACCATATGAAATAATACATGTAAGATACTATATAAATGAGAATTATTAATACTATCCTTTATTAAAGTGCTTTACTGAAAAGTGTTTTAACCTTAACGTTCTATATAAGTTAGCTGTTACTATTTTTAAGATAACAGTTAATTAATATAAACAAATTACACACATAAATAAATAATTTATTGGTAGAAATGTTTTGTTGAATTGGAGGAAGTACATTTTAGTGGACTTAGCCTTGGGCCTGGAGTCATGAACCCCAGGTTTGAGGCCTAAGCCTACCACTTACTCTCGTGTGACCCTGGTCAAGCTGTTTCTCTTCTCTGGGAGATAAGTAAAATGAGAGGGTTTTCAAGGCCAGGCAAGACAAGGCAAAATACATTTATTTAGTGCTTACTGTATACCAGTCACCATGCTAAATGCTGGGGATGAAAATGCAAGCAAAAAGAAAGACTCCCTGGCCACTAGAAGCTTATGTTCTAAAGAAGGAAGACCTTAGAAAAGAAAGCTCAAAAAGGGGGCAGGTAAGGGAGGGACCCCGCTGAAGCCTGGAAAGTTAGAAGTGCAATGGAGAGAGGAATGAAGGTTGACTGAGAGCCCTTGCCAGAAAATGGAGGAGCTCATCACTGGGAGAAGGGGGATGGCATGGCAGAGGGATGCTCCAGGGGGAGAAGGCTGTTCCAGGGTGTGGCTGCAGCTAAGGCACGACGTTGAAGTCTGGGAAGTTAGAAGCACAGCCAGGAGGGAAATAAAGGATGGTCTCTATCTCTCTCTTTCTCTCTGTCTATCTCTCTCTTTCTCTCAAAAGTTGGAGCTAATAAGTGGAAGAAAAGGACAAACATTAAGGGGAAACAGGAAAGCCTTCCTTAGAAGATGAAATGTTAGCTGGCCCTGGAAGGAAGCCAGGAGGTGGAGATGAGGAGGGAGAGCATTCCAGGCATGGGAGACAGTCTCTGCAGATGCCCTGAGTCTGGAGATGGAGGCCAGTGTCACTGGATTGGGGCAGGGAGCGGGAAAGGGAAGGTGTCAAATATAAGAAGATTGGCAAGGTGAGGGGTGGGGGCAGATCGTATAGGACTTTATATGCCAAAGAGAAGGTTTTATATTTGATGAGACAGAGGGGAAAGAATACAAGCACTAAGTGTGTGATTCCGGGTGTGAACTTCCAACTCCTGACTCAACCTCAGGACTATTTCAGGCTTCTATGAGTCAGTTTTTTCCCAGTGACCTCAGATAAATGCCAGGCAAAGCTATAGACATTCTGAGCACCATTCATAACAAATAAAGAAGTATTATATTTATACTCAGATGGCATCTTCACATTTCGCATTCAAAAGGGCCTTCTAGAAACCCCACTATGAGTTGGATTTATCCCCCCAATCTTTTCTTTTCTTTCCTACAAAGACTTTCTGACTGATTGATGGTGCATCTTTCAATTAGAACAGTAAATTACTTAAAAAGGAATTCAGTGAAGGGCTTTGGATTCCCACAGGCAGCTCTTCTGTGGCTATTAGGTTAATTAGGAGAGCCTGATGGATGGATGGGTGGGAGGACTGGCATTACTGAGTTTTAGGTGGGGGTAGTGATTGGAGAACAGCTTTGCCTCCCAATAGCTTTACCTGGCTGGGAGTTGGCATTTCTTTGCCACCTCCAGGCTCAACAGATAACTGTTTGTCTACTTTATTCACTGGACTCAAAAATCCCAGGACAGTTTGGTTTTTGTTTGACCAGTGAGGAAAAAAGGAAGCCTCAGGGAAAGAATCCTTTCCTAGGACCATAGATTTAGAGCAAGAAGGAAACTTAGTGGTCACTGAGTCTAAATGACTGATTTTACAGATGAGGAAACTGAGGCCAACTGAAGTTAAGTGGCTCATACATCGAATAGGTATTAAGTCCCGGCAGGATCTACTTGGATTTGGAGCTAGGCAGCTTAGGTTTGAATCCCAGCTCTCACACTGTGTGACCTAAACCTCTCTGACCCTCTCTCCCTCTGGGTATGGTGGAGATTATGATGCCTGTACTACCGACTTCATGGGGTTTTTGTGGGTTGTTCAAAGAAGATAACTTATTTGTACTGGACTTAGGGGGACTGCCATTTTCCCCCAGGGACTACATCTGTCAGAAGGCTGGTGTGGGGCCAGGATGTATATGAATTTTGGAGTGAGTTCCCCAAGGGCCTGTAAAAATGCATGGACATTTCTGGGCATAGAACTTTTTAAGGTGAAGGTTAGGATACAGATGCAAAAGAATGGTGGAGAGGGAGGAGAGGGAAAGGAAGAAATTGATTTGCTTCTGTATCCGGAGAAGAAGCTTCTCGTTACAATAACAGAAACATCATCAGACATGAGTAGCAGGATTCAAGGAACTCTCTAGCCAAACCAATAAAGACCTTGGAGAGGCATTCTGGGAACAGGATCATGGTTGTTGCCAGGGTTTGAATTAGAACGGCTAGCTAGAATTTCAGGGCCCACGGGTGTGGATTGTGTGAATGACTCAAAGGCATTTTAAACCTCAGCCAAAGCTGGGAAGTTTGCATTAGCTCTGGAATTCAACGTTTCTTTCCTTTGGAAATAGTCATAAAGATAATCACAATATTAACAGTAATAACTAACATTTATATAATGTTTACTGTGTGCTAAGCACTTCACAATTATTATCTTTTTTGTTCCTCACCACAACCCTGGTAGGTGCTCCACTTTACAGTTGAGGAAACTGAGATAAACAAAGGTTAAGTGACTTAAAGGTCACACAGCTAGTAAATGACAGAAGCAGGATTTGAACTTGGGCCTTCCTGGCTCCAGGCCCAGCTTTTTATGTACCAGGAGGGGCTGGGGGCAGGGTTGTCATTTCAGAAATGCCTGGGTCAGCTGCTTTCATTTTATGACCCTTTTACCTAATTCAATTAAGCATTTTTAGCAAGATAAAGATGCTTTGGGGAGGCTTTGATTGACAGCTGTGAAGGGAAGGAGGGAATGGTGTGAGAGACAACCAGCTGCCTCTAAGGTCCTGACTGAGAGATTAGGCAGTGTGGCTAATACCCAGAGTACCCCCTGGTGGTCACATTCTGCAGCTTCTTACAAACGTTAAAGCACTCTATAATTGGCATACACACAGACACAGAGACACAGACACACACATACCCACATATACACACACACACAAAATGTTCTATATACATGTTATCATAGGTGTATATAGATATATGCACATACATGTATATATTTGTGTGTGTCTATATCTATACCTATATATCTCATATGGGGAAAGTGCTCTGTAAACCTTACAAATGTGGTTTGTTATTGTGTTTATTCCTCACTGCTCAGCCCTGTGGTTATCAATTGATCAAGAACCACTTTGTGTGTCTAATATGTGTTAAGTGGTCAGTCAGCAAGCATTGGTCAAGTGCTTACTGTATTTCTATAAAGATTGAAATGAAATAGTGCTGCCTTTGAGGGGCTTACATTCTATCAGGTAAAACAATCTGTAGACATATATGCATATAAGCACACATAAGAACATACCCAGTCAGTCAATGAAGATTTATTAAGCTCCTACTCTATGACAGGCTCTGTGCTAAGCACTGAGGATATAAATGCAAAAAAGGAAAGACAGCCACTGCTCTTGAGAAGCTCACAGTCTAACGGACTATAATGTCATTCAGAAATGACAACCATTGCAATTCCCTTTTCCTTTCCTCCTGCCCCCCTCAGTACATAGAAACGTGGGCCTGGAGCCAGGAAGGCCCAGGTTCAAAAGAGACTGAAAAGAGGGGAGGTGAAGGTAGAGAAGCCAAAGAAATAATGTCCAGGGAAAGGCAGCCTGGGGTTAGGGAGAGGAAATCATAGGATCAGAGATTCAGAGCTAGAAGGAAATTTGCAGGTCATTGGGTCCAACCCCAGATTTTAAAGATAAAGAGACTGGATCTAAGAGAAGTAATTCAGTGACTTGTCTGGGGTCAGTAAGAGGTTCTGAGCCCAAGTTTTACTGCCTCCTAGTCCTGAGCCCCATTCCTCTATACCATCCTGCCTGCAAATCAGGAATCAGGAAAGGCCTCCTGTAGAAGGCAGCCCATGAGCTGGGATCTGAAGGCAGAGAAGGCTTTTAAGACATAGAAATGACGAGGTTGGGGATCACGGTTGTGGGGACAGCCAGTGCAAAGACATGAGGATGAGAAAGAACAGTGAGATGAGCAGTTTGTCAAGTATGTAGTAGGTGTGAAGGCAACTCTCTGCTCAGATCGACTGAACTGGACCAAATACAGATCAGCAATGCGTAGCCCTGAGGAGGGTGAGCCTCACTTATCATTTTCCTCCTGCCTTACCCACAAAGAGGGCAGAAGAATCAATCCATCAGCAAATATTGATCAAGTGAGCTCCGTGTCAGGTCCAGGGGATAGAATTATAATAAATGAGGCAATCCCCACTTAGAGGCTGCTGGCAGTACAATGGTTAGAGCCCTGGGCCTGGAATCTGGGAAACCCAAGTTCAAATTGGGGTGGGGGAGCAAAGCAAGAATGGTGAGGCATAATGGGAAATAGTGTGAAAATCTAAATGAAATAGATGCAGCTAGGTAGCCCTGGGATAGAGGACTGGAACTGGAGCCAGGAAGACCTGGATTCAAAATTGGCCACAGACACTTCCTAGCTGTGTGCCCCTGGGCTAGGCCCTTAACTCTTGTCTGCCTTAGTTCCCCAACTGTAAATGGGGACAATAACCTCTTAGGGTTGTTGTGAGATGAGATAATATTTGTAAAAGCATAATACTTGGAACAGAGTAGGCACTATACGAATACTTGTTTTATTTACCTGCAAAGTAGGCAAATAGTTGGGAGGGATGGAGAGAGGAAGGGCAAGAGAAGCTGAGGGGATGGGGAAAGGCTTTGTGCCAAAGGGGTCTCCTGAGCTGTAGCTTAAAGGTTCTGGGAGGGGGAGATGAGAGAGGAGAGTGTGAGAAAGACATGCACATTATGATCTGGAGGGCATCCTTCTGGTTTCAGTAAATGGGATTGTTAAAGAAGGGGCTGGCTCAGGAGTCCTTAATCAGAGTTGAAGAGGACAATGTGGCAGAAATGTCAACTTCCATTAGCTGTCCTGAACGCCTTCCTCACTTGCTGGGTTTTGCATCTGAGTCAGGTTTTTCTACCAATGAGGTAAGACAAATGTGATTAATCTTGGAGATGGGAGGAATCCTCTTGACCAGGAAGTGTGGTAAAACAGAACCTGGCCCTGGGTTTGAATTCTGTTTCTGCTACCTACTTAGACTCTCTGTGACCTTGGGTAAAGCTTTCCCCCAGTGAGCTTCAATCTCTTCATCTGAGGGCATGGGACTAGTTGACCCTGAAGGAAGGGGTGTGCTTTCACATGCATTTCCACCACTGAGCATGTTGTAGTAAGCACTTAATAAATGCTCAAGCTATTGAACCATGCTGCTTTCCTGTTCTTTTGAGCATTGTCTTCCTCTTATCCCAATGTTGTCCTTAGGTTTCCAATAAAGAGTGACCCCTCATATACCATCTAAATGTCTTTCTGTAGGAAGAAAGGCTCCTTTTATAAGAAAAACTGAGTCTCCAAGGTAGGGCTCTTCTGGCAGAAACTGACAAATATGAATGTGTGTGTGTGTGTGTGTGTGTGTGTATGCGTGTGTAAGTGGAGGAGCAGAGCAAGGATGGTGGTGGTAGGTGGTAAACAGTTACATGGGAAATACAGTGTGAGAAGCTATGGGTAACTAGGTGGTGAAATTGATGTTCTGCTAGGAGTCAGGAAGAGTTGAGTTCAAATCTGGCCCCAGACCCTTACCAGCTGTGTGACCCTGGGCAAGACACTTCACCCATGCCTCAGTTTCCTCACCTGTAAAATGAGCTGGAGAAGAAAATGGAAATGCTGCAGTATCTCTGCCAAGAAGACCCTAATGGGGTCACGAAGAGTCAGACACAACAGAAAAAACTGAATGACAACAACAGCAACAGTGTGAGAAGCTAAATGAAATAGGGGCAGCAGATAGTTCAGGGGATGGAGTGCCAAGCCTAGAGTCAGGGAGACCTGAGTTCCAATATGGCCTCAGATACTTGATAGCTGTATGATCCTGGGCAAATCACTCAGCTTCTGCCTTGGTTTCCTTGTCTGCAAAATGGGGATAATAATGGCACTTACCCCCCTGGGGTATTGTGAGGATCGTAATAATTTTAAAATGCCAGGCTAGGTTATTGTTGTTATTATTGAGGGAAATAACCTGGATTGATGGTGAAGAATGCCATTATGTTTGCAGTCTGAACTCTTCTCTAGTCCAACTGGAGAGACAGTAGGAACCAAGGGAAACCATTATGTTGAACCTTTCTGGGCTTCTTCCTGACTACTGCCTGTGCTTGTCTGTCAGGATCTCTCCCATGTTCAACTGGACTCAAGGCTCGCCTCATTGTGGTCTCTTTAACCCATCCAACCTGAGAGGGAGTGGCCGTGTCCACAAGTACATTTTCTCATCTGAAAAATGGGGAAGATGAACACAGGGGTCTCAATGGGCCTTTCTAACTCTAAATCTGTGATCTCATAATTGTCATTGCTCATCCTTTGCCCTCCAAGAGAACCAGTGACATTAGGCAGGTGACATCGTGACTTGCAAGAAAATTGGATTTAAGTGAGGCAGAGCTGCACAAAGTCACCAGCCTCACTTTTTCCTCCAGGGTCATCAGGGTCCAGTGGGAAGACATAGGTCAAAATGCCTGGTGAAGTCAGCCCTCCATTTCATCTGGAAAAGAAGCAGGTAGAATCGGTTTATAAACTCCTACCAATATTTGCCTTTTTTTTCCCACCAACCATAGGAACATATAATTATAGAAAAAAAGGACTTTAGAGGCCACTGAATTCAAGCCCCTCATTTTACAGATGAGGAAATTGAGGCACAGAAAGGTTAAATGCCATATAACTAGTAAGTATCCGAGGAGGATTTGAACCCAAGTCTTTCTAACTTCTAAATACAACATTCTGCTCACTAGGCCACTTTCTTGAGTGAGACACATATAACTTAAATAGCATAGCAAGGTAAGATGAATAATAAGGAAGATCTTCTTCCCCTTTCCACCCACTCTTCATTTAAGGGTGCTCTCTCCCATAGGTTACCAGTAAGGGATGGGGGCATGGGCCACGAGCGTGTGTAACCAGGGAACGTTTCTTTTCTGACATTCAATATAGCATCAGCCCAGCAGGGATGCTTTGCACTCAGAGTTATTAGCTGTGGTTCTGGTATTGGATTTTATGTTATAGCAGAGAAAAACTGCCAGGATGAGCGAGAAAGGTCCTCTCACTGAGCAATTGCAAAAGTTTCCTGGTGCTTTCAAGGCTTGACTTAATGATGTACTAATTGCAATCATGTATTGATCTAAGATTTGGTGGCCAGAGAGTTCACAGGGAAGGAAACCTCAGTGTAAAAATAGAAGAGCTGGGAGTCGTTTGAGGGGAGTGAGGCCAGGATGGAACAAGAAAGAGGTCCCATCATAAAGAGAGAGGGGATAGATTCTAACATCTGGAATATTGGAGGTGTTAGTCCTGTTGTGCCCCACCTGGCCTGGTACCATGCCACCCTTACGGTATTGTGTTTATGTCTAGGTGGCATAGAGGGTAGAGCACTAGATTTGTAGTCAGGAAGAACTGAGTTCGAATCCTGCCTCAGACACTTACTAGTTGAGCAAGTCACTTGACCTTTGTTTGCCTCAGTTTCCCCACTTGTAAAATAAGGATAATAATAGCACCTATGTACTAGGGTTATTGTAAGGGTCAAATGATATAACATATGCACAGTGCTCTGCAAGTCTTAAATTACTGTGTAAGTGCTAGATGTTACTATGATTGTTATTGCTACATTATAAGAAGGACCTTGAGAAACTGGAGACTGTCCTGAGGAGGGTGACAGGATGGTGAGAGGACTGAAGATCAGGCCACACAAAGATCAGTTGAAGGGGCTGGAGAAGAGGAGACTCAGCTCATGTGAAGGCTGTTTTCACATATTTGAAGCTATCCAGTGGAAGAGGGACTTGGAGGCAGTGGGTGGAAGTTTTAGGGAGGCACATTCAGAGCTGTCCCAAAGCAGGATGGTCTGCCCTGGAAGTCTGGAGGTCTCCAAGCAAAGACCGGATGACCTTTTGTCAAGGATGCTAGAAAAGGAATTTTTTGTTAGACAGGGATTGAATCTGATACAGTTTGAAGTTGCCTCCCACCTGAGATTCTGTGATTCTAAATTTTATGGATGATAACCCTATGATCCTGGGACTCTGAAGGTTGTAAAGTCTCTTTCCCTTATGTGACAGATTCACAAAATCACAATCTTTAGAGTTGGAAATGAACTCTGAGACTACCTAGTTCAACCTGAAAGGAATCCCCACAGTAACATACCCTACAAATGGGCACCCAGCTGAAAGACCCGATTAATCAGACCAAGTCAAGAAGCATTTACTAAATGTTGCAATGTTCACACGGACTATTTGTGGCCGATTTGTGGTAGAGCATTCCACGCTCTCATTGCTCTGATCAGCCACAGTCGGACACATTGAAGCTTGACTGTAGCATAGTGATGTCATTTTGGTTCTCTTTGAGAACGAAGGATACCAACCAACCAACAAATACAAGCAGAAAGAGACACAGTCATTGCCCTCAAGGAACTTACCTTTTGAAGGGGAAGACAACAGAAGGAAGCAGAGATAGGAGCTAGGAGGAAGAGTGAAGGCATCCAGCTCTAGGGCACTAAGATAAAGTTCAGGAGGAGTTTCAGTCAATCAGCAAACATTTATTAAGCACCTACTACGTGCCAAACACTGTGTTAGACACAAGTGATACAAAGGCAGAGAATGAAACAAAATAATTCCTATTCTCAAGGAGTCAACATTATAACCGGGGAGAAAACACCACTATCATCATAACAGTAGATAGTGTTTATATAACACTTCAAGATTTGCAAAATGCTTTGCGTGTATTAGCTCATTTGTCAGCACAACAGTCCTGAAAATTAGGTGCTATTACCCCCATTTTACATATGGGGAAACCGAGGCACAGAAAGGTTAGATGACTTGCCCAGGGTCTCACATCTAATTAAGTGTCTGAGGCCAAATTAAAACTCAGGTCTTTCTGACACCAAATCCAGGGCTATGTCCACTGAACATGAATACATGAATAATTAGGCAGTTTGGTGATGCAGTTGGATAAGGCGCCAGGCCTGGAGTCAGGAAGACCCGAGTTCAAATGTGACCCCAGAAACTTACTAGCTGTGTGACCCTGGACAAGTCATTTCACCCTGTTTGCCTCAGTTTCCTCATCTGTAAAATGATTTGGAGAAGGAAATGGCAAGCCACTCTAGTATCTTTGCCAAGAAAATCCCAAAAAGGATAAAAAAGAGTCAGATATGGCTGAAAAGAATAAACAACAAAAATATATCTAAGTATATACAGACATAGAATAAATGAGAAATCAATGTAGGGAAAGGGAGCATCAGCAGCTGGGGTGTTCTGGGAAGGTTTCATGTGCCCCGTGAAGGGTAATCCTTTTGTCAGAACTTTCCTCCTGATGTGAAAGGCTCAGGTAGACTTTGAGGGACTGGACCTTCATGCAGGCCAGGCCTGCTGCCTGTGGATGACCCCCGGTGTTCTGTCCTGGCTTTCTGTTAGACTATTTCCCTTGGTGATCTCATCAGCCCTCATGGTTTCAGTGATCACCTCTATGCAGTTCACCAGGCTGATTTCTTTTGCCTCCTCCACCTTTCTTTACTCCTTTAATTCAGTACACCCATTTTTTGTTGTTGCTGCTTTTTAAAAATTTCTGATCCCCATCAGATGAATCCTCAACTCATATAGGCATAACAAAGCAGTCCACAATTCTCCAGAGAGAGCTCCTGTGTGCACAGCAGATAAAGAGTCCTTTTCCATTTCCATGGGGGGAGGGCAGCCGTCTCCTGGGCCCCCACTGCTTTGGAGAAGCTCTCAGTAGGTGCAGGAATGTGCTGAGTCCTCTATCTCACCCCGACATGCTGCATTCCAGTAAATGAATACACAACTAGGCCCTCTGTCTCTTCTTGGAATCCCAAATGCCTCCTTTCTTAATCTGATTTCTTTGCGCACTGGGAAATGATGAGCCCAGTCCACAGAAGAACTATCTGTCAGGAATTCCATGCCAGGAACGAACTCTCCCGAGCTGATACAGGTTGCTGTTTTGCTCTTCAGCAAGTGGGAGTCAATAGTGTTAAAAACTTGGCAGTAAAGTCAGAGGATAGAGACATAACCAAATAGAATTTTCAGACCCTTCATTCTCTCCTCTTCCCATGGACTCATTTCAATGCAAGCCTGTTCCGCTGCAGTCAGATTTGTGGTTGATAGGGGGAGAACCTTTCCTGGGGCCCAGGGAGGATCTTGGAAAGACTGTGCTGTGAATGCTAAGAAGCCCAGGACCGCCACTGATGGAGCTGTACTGTTATCAAATCACTTCAGGAAGAAAGTCCAATTGGAATGGCAAACAATGCAGACCCTCTGGCCTAGGCCTTCCTCAGAGCCATAACTAGGGTGTGGTGGCCAGGATTTTGACCCAGGGCTCTCGGATTTAGAGGATAGTGCTCACAGTTCCTTAGTAGGTAGAAATAATTTAGCTTAGCAGCTAGTTAGCAACAATAAATCAATTAATCCCAAAGCATTTTTAAAGCAGTATACTATGTACCAGGCACCATTCTAGGCACTGGTGAGACAAAGGCCAAAGTTAAATAATTCTGGCCCTCAAGGAGCTGATATTCAAAGCTAAGAATAATAAGTTAACATAGGAAGATTCCCGATGGCAGATTTAGAGCTGCAAAGGAGGCGATTTGGTCCAATCTCCTCATTTTATGGATGAGGAAACTGAGGGCTAAGGAAGTTAAAATGACTTACCTAAGATGAGTTCTTCAGGGGTCTCTAGGTGTCAAAGTGAATAGAGCACTGGCCCTGGAATCAGGAGGATCTGAGTTCAAATCTGGCCTCAGACACTTAACACAAAACTAGCCCTGTGACCTTAGGCAAGTCACTTAAGCCCAATTGCCCTGCAAAAAAAAGAAAAAAAAGAAAAAAAAGATGAATTCTTCCTCGTCCTATAGTGCTCCACCCTCTCCAAAATGAATGAAGCAATGAATGAAAGAGTATTTATTAAATACTTATTGTGTGTCAAGCATAGTACTAAGTCCTGTAGATACCAATTTAAAAAAATAAAAACAAGTAAACAAAAAACCAAAGAGTCTTGTCCTCAATGGCCTTACATTTACATCACATTTTAATACATCATCTCATTTGATCCTCACAACAGTCCTTGGAAGATAGGTACTACTATTATCCCCATTTTATAGATGATGAAACTGATTATGAGAAAGGCCAAGTGACTTACCCAGAGTCATACAGTAGGTAAATTGATTAAGCAAGATTTCAAAAGTCATTTATTTGGGTCTTGATCTTTTTCTCTTGGCTTGACTTCTCTTCAGGTGACTTCTTCCTGTCAGGCTGTGTTTGAAGAGATGTTGTTGTAGGGGAGAGGCTTCAGGTCTTTTCCCCACTCTGGGCTGAAGTATGGCTCTGTGAATATGGGCCTTGGTTCTTTTCCCTCCTCAGCATTTTGGGGGTTTGTCTTAGGGGAGGGAAGCTGAGGGCTATGAACTTGTGAGTTTCAAAAGGTCAGGAGAAGTGAACCATTTGAGAGTCCAAGAGCATTTGGCCCATGGGCCAGATCTGATCTACTGCCTGTCTCTGTATGGCCCATGTGCTAAGAATAATTTTTACATTTTTGTTCATGATGGGTTTTCTAACCATCCCAGCAATAATGCCCCAAGGATCAAATATTTACCTTTAGGACCCAATCTGGTGGGAGCTGGTATGAGGATTTATCTGTCAATGATGCTACTTTTGGACATGAACTTGGTGCGATCAATGCTATATAGAAACTGCTTACATCTGAGTCCATTTTCCCCAGAGACTGAGGTGGTATAGAGAAGAGTGTGCCCCCAAGGTGTTGAGGGAATTATTTGCACTTCTACTCCTACCATATCTTCAAAGTAAAAATTAATGGATGTTAGTTGGTCAAATAGAATTGCATCTTTAGTCATTCATGGCCAAAAGTAGGGGGAACACCCCAGAACGGAGGCATGGCTAACATTTATTTAGGCTTAGGACATGCTAGGCACTGTACTAAGCATGTTAGAATTATTATTATTTTTGGTTAGAAAAGAGACACTCTAGCCCCTCAAGGTTACCCTTAGAACTCTGAGAGGCAGATAGAGTTGGCTTCATTCTGGGAGAGTAATGTTACAGAGAGCATACATAGTATCTCATCATCAAAGGAGGGATTGGAACTCAGGGCATTTTACTCCTGAGCAAGGACTCTTTCCAAGACCTTAGAAATCATCTAGTTGATTCTAGACCTGAAAAATAATCGTCTCTGTAACATATCTGACAAGTGGTTATCCAGCCCTTTCTGAAAGGTCTGGGGAGAAGAATCCACTACGTTCTGAGGCAGCCCATTCCACTTTTGAATAGCTCCAAATGTTAGGGTATAAAATTTTTTTTACACCAAGTTTAAATTGGCCCCTTTCCAATTCCCATCTAGTTCTTAGTTCTGGTCTCTGGGGCCAGGCAGAAAAAGTCTAATCACTCTTCTGCTTGACAGCCCCTCAAATACTTGAAGGCAGCTATCACATTTCTCCTGAGCCTTCTCTTCTGGATGTTAACACTGTCAAATATCTTCCTTCCAATGGGGTTAATAATGCCTGCTCTACTCATCCTACAGAGTTACAGTTGCAAGAATCAAACAAAATCATATATGTGGATGAAAGTGCTTTGGAAATGCTAAAAGCATTGAACAGCTGTAAGGAATTAAAATACTGGGTGTTGTTGGGTCAGTATTTCTCAAGGATTGCCCTGGGGTAGAAACACAGAATCTGGTGGTTTAATGTATGCTTTTATGTGTGAATCTGCATATGGGAATATGTATATGTGTGTTTTAGTCAGTCAATATATATTTATTAAGCACCTACCACTTACTAGCTGTGTGACCTTGGGCAAGTCACTTCACCTTGTTTGTTTCAGTTTCCTCATCTGTAAAATGAGCTGGAGAAGTAAATGCCTAACTACTCCAATATCATTGCCAAATAGGGTTGTGAAGAATCAGACAGAACTGAAAAAAATAACTGAACAGGTGCCAGGCATTGTGCTAGGTGCTGGGGATACAGAAAAAGGCAAAAGATAGTCCATGCTCTCAAGGAGCTTATAGCATTAATATTAATAATAATATGAAAAAAGCATTTATTGAGTGCCAGGAGCTGGACTAAGTGCTGGGCAAAAGAGTGAACATGTGTGTATGTGAATGTGTAGATATGTGTATGTGACTGTGCACATGTGCATCTGTGTATATGCATTACTGTGTGTATGTATGTATTACTATGTGACTATGTGTGTATATATGTATATGACGGTGTGTGCATGTGTGTATATATGTGTTACTTAGTGTATTACTATGTAACCATGTGTGTACATATGTGTATATATGTAGGTGACTGCATGACTCTGTGACATGTGCATGTGTGTATATGTATGTACGTGACTGTGCCTTATGCACGTGTGTGTGATTGTGGCTGTGTGTGCATGTGTATATGTGTGTATGTGACTCTGTGTGACTCTGTGTGTGTGCATGTGTGTATATGTGTGGAAAGAGGGGAGAATGGGTTGACGATGACACCAGGGCCCCTATTAGAAGAGGCAGCTTGGAACAGAGGAAGAGGGAACTGGTTTTGAACTCAGAGCACTTGGGTTTGAATCCACACTCTGCTACTTCTTAATATATGACTTTGAGCAGTCTCTTAACCTCACAGGATCTTTATTTCTTCATATGTAAAATCAGCGGTCCATGCATCATAGCCAGAATGGACTCCAAAGGCCATCTAACCTATGCCACTCATTTTAGAACTGTAGGTATTGATTGATAGCCTGACTCCTCCAAGGTCTCACAGG